>BCLG01001320.1:14823-29568 GCA_001602295.1 Zoysia matrella | reverse complement strand
CTGTAAAAATGTTTTTAAATAATACGAGTGGTCATGATATGTAAAAATAAAAAATGACACTTATTTTTGGGACAGAGTGAGTATATCCCCTGTGATACTCCCTCCATCCCAAATTATAAGTCACTATGAAATCCTTTCAAATTATAAGTCGTTCTCACTTTCTTTCCTGATACATTTTTTGTCTTCCTAATACTTCTCTATCTCGATTCTAAAAAATTACTTCTCTATCTCTATTATAAAAAAAATAATTACTTCTCTATCTCTCTCATTCTCCTCATCTTTTTCAGTATATCCCACATTTTTTTCTCTCTTTAATTTCTATGCTCAGACTCAAAATGACTTATAAAGTGGGATGGAAGGAGTAGTTGTTATAACTATCCGTTTTCACTAGTTTCTCCATTTTAAAATATTGACACCATTGACTGTTAATATCAATTCTGATCATTTGTCTTATTAAAAAAGTATGATAAATATAATATTTTTTTTATAATTTCCTTTTATCATTAGGGGTATTTGAAACGGGACAAATAATTTTACACATTGAAGTTTGTTTAAATGATGAACGGTCAAAGTTAATATTAGAAGTAATAGTTCTAACATTTTAAAACCAAATGGAGTAATTACTTCTTTAAATTTTTCTTTCCTATATACTACCTCTTTCCTAGAATAATTGTCTTATATTTTAAAACTTTTTAAGTAAGACTAAGCCAATTAAGGGTGACCAAAATTCTCAACTGGTGATGTGTACGTGGATTTTGATCTTCCGTCAGGTCGTGTTAACTCTCGATTTGGTGAAGATGCAACACAAAATCGATCCAGTCTCAAATCAACACCATTCAAACCTCGCAATAGCAATACCACTTCTTCTATAGTTATCATCTGTGCAACACATGATTGACCTCACTAAGAAGGCTAATCCCAGCCTGAGAGTCGAAGAACACAAGCAAGAATAAGAAAGAACGCAACGAAATTGCGAAATTTGAATTAAACTCACGAAGTTCTAATCCAACAAATGGTCTGGCAGCGAAACTGTTTGAGAACAGATTAGTCTAAGAAAAATCTGAGTCTAATGGTGGTGGCTACTGTTTATATAGAGGTTAGGGTGTCCTTAGGGGCAAACTCTAATACTGATAGGTCTAGAAAAGATACACGGCCCAAGGGCCAAAAGATGGTTTCACAGCACTCTGACAGATTCTGGATGTCATTTTTTTAGCGATTTCTGAAGATCTAGAAAGTATTTTGGCATGGATTAGATCTGTTGGAAAGATTATCTCCTTAGCTTTTCATCCATTATCTAGAATGTCCAAAACGGAGTTTGTATGCGACCTGGGCATCCATTTTAGTGCAGACTACTTCTACATTCTGACTCGGACTCGAACCTGAGTTGAATTTAGACTCCTTTTTGAATTGAACATCATTCCTTGTCTTGTGCATCTCCAAGTTATTCTCCAACTTTACTTGCTCCTCTGCAATGTTCTGAATCATGATAAAGTCATTTGGTAGCAATCTATTTTTAAAGGAAAGAAAACATGTGTTTAGAAACGAGTTGGCCTCTAATCTCAACTGCCGTGCACAAGTTTTATCAATACTAATTTGAGAAGTGTTGTGTGTATCAAAAGGAGTGACGTTATAATCAGTTGCTGAAGAAGACACCTGAGCCATTGGATTGTTTGAACGGTGGGTACAGGTTGAAGTCATGATGTGACTTCAAAAGCCCGAAGGTAGAGGACCTGTGCAGCTCTCTGTGGGTACTTGGATAATGTGCTTAGCCCTGGTTAACGTAAACGAAGGCTATCTCTAACAAAAATTTTGCAATTATTTTTAGATAATAGAAAACAAATCCAGCCTTTGCGTCAAAGAGGCTACAGCCAATTATTACAATAACTCAAGAAAAGTTCCCCCTGGAAACCACTCAAAACTAGATATCATGACAAATTAATTTTAAGAAGCTAAGAGCATCTGCAACAGTCCCTTAAAAAAACAGCCTAAAAGGTGATTTTTGGAGCCAGCCAAAAACATTTTGAGGCTTATTTTAATCACTTCCTCCAACAGCTCCCCTAAATATATCCCAATATAGTTTAAATTTGGACCAAATCAACAATCGGACCCACAGTTAGTTGCACAAGAGATGAGATTGGGGACCCCAGAAAGTTCCTTAGATCTACCTTCAAAGAGGGGATTTTTGGGGGCCGGGAAAGTAGGGAGATATTTAGAGGAGTATTGGAGGAGTTTTTCGTAATATTTTATCATACTTTGATTTAGGGGGAATTAATGGGGAGCTTTTGGAGATGCTATAACAATCAAGTCAATTGCCAGTCATGTTCCAGCCTCTATTGGGGAAAACTTGCGACATAGCCTTCTCAATGCTTGGATAGGCCAATTGAATCAGCCTCCTATCTTCATCATGCTTTTCCATTTGGCTCCAGAACCAGAACCAATGTGTTTCTCGGAATAGCACCTACATAAAAGATAATATTGATGCTTGAGTAAAGACAATTTCATTTCTGCTCAACCATATTGCCCAACACATTGCTGATTCTCCAGTTAAAATTTGTCTTTTCAATTTGGAATGTATTCCAGTTTACCATGTACCAAACATATGATTCACACTTTGGGGTTTTGTCAAACTGGTTTTGCACTAGTTCATGAACCGTGCATATACTTGATTCACTTTGAATCACTTAAGATGAGTGTTGTGAAGTAATGACTATTCATACTTCAAACTTTTTTCTTTCAATTTGGAGATGGTCCCATGCATGTATTTCACTTTCTATGTTTCAAAAGTAAATATTTATTGTGCACTGTGACCATATTATAACGCTGCACTCCCATATACTCCATTTCTTCCCTTTGCCAATTTTTCTTAACCTTTTCTGTTCATGTGGCCCAAATAAACTTTTCATGCTACTCACTAAAAATATATTGTATACTTTGTGAACCCAAGTTGCTCTACATTCCGCTTGTTAGGCTATGCCATATGGTGAAAAATGTATGGCCCATTGAGTTTGAGTCTCTAATTAAGTCAACACGAATATATATTAATGTTAATAAGTGACATGGAGGCATCTGTGGCAACTCTCTCAATATCAAGATATATCAATCAATTCAATCTCCTATTTACATGCGATGAGTACTCGCATGTATGTCTGTGTCAGTATTATGTTTTAAAAAATATAAAACAAAGTTTCTACATAATAAAAATTCAAGTTTACAGATTTTGCAAGCTCGTTGTGTCAGAAACAACAACGAAATCCAAGTCGGTTTTTCTTTATATGTAGGTGTCCATATCCTTGGAACATGAGAAATGGTCGCACAAGATCAAGTTGAGACTAGAACAAGTTGGTGTACGGGGGTTGCGACTAAACCAAGCTGGTGTACAGGGTTGGTAGGAATAATCTTTGTATAGAGTCATTGTGCAGCTACAACTAGCTCGGTTTCTGCCTTATTAGAGTGCATGGTTGATGCCAGGTGAAAGTTGCCTAGAGGTGGGGGTGTGGAAGGCAATATACCTGAAAGATACCACATAAAACAATTTTAGCTGAATAATAGAACACGGACTAGTCTAGATGGATCGGGCTTGTCCACTGATGGACAAGTCCGGACTCTTTGTACTAATCCACAGTAGCAGGGGAATGTAAATAACAAAGAACAAACAAGAGATACAAGACACAAGGATTTTTCACCGAAATTCAGCTCCACACAAAAGCTTGTGTCTCTATTGAGAGATCCACAAAGGACCTGATTTCTCTCAAACCTAAACATCACCAAGTGACCACAAAGATCAAACTTAGTTCTTCACTATCTTAGAGAGGGGAAATACAAACCTCCCAGATCACAACCACAATGATTTGGTGGATTCCAGGTAACGCCTAACTGTCTAGGAGATGAATCTCCAACAGTAATAGATCCAGCGACACTTCCAATGAAAACAAATCAAGTGCTCTATGCAAGATGAATGGGAAGAACTCACGATTTTCTCTCCCCCTAAATCAAACCCTAGAGGATTAGTTGGATGACTTAGGGAAGCAGAGGATTGGATCTCATAGGGCTCTAGATGTGAATTCAAATGAGGCTCAAGTTTTGGTAACCTTTTAACGTTGGAGGCACGGGATTATATAGATCAATCAGAGCAAAACTTTCCAAAAAGGTTTCAGGTTCGGACTAGTGCTCAACGGTTAGGTGTTTGAGTACCAGAGTCCGACCTGGACCCGGACTAGCGCCTCTAGGATAAGTCTGGGTGAGCCAAGACAAATCTGATGGCGGACTAGTTCGGTCCTGCCGGGTTGCTTGTGTGCTAGCGTCCGGCATGTCAGTTGGACAAGTCCAAACCAGCTCGACTGATTACTCTAGAGTCCAGCTAGGCCTCGTACTAATCCGACGCTAGACAGGTCCGGGCACCTCGGATTAGTCCGAGTAATTCCTGGCCAGAATGTGAGATGCAAGGATTTGACCAGTGGCGGAACTGCACTAGGGGGTCACTAGTGCCATGGCCGTAGTCGTGGGGGCAGAAACTTGAATACCCCTTCTAAAAGTTTTAGGGTCATGGTAGTTCAAATCACATCTTTCTACTGTTATACTAGGGTCTAAATTAAACATGACCAAGAAAACTAGCTTAATAAACCATATCAAGTTGCCAACACACAAAATTCAACGTTGTCATTTGTCAGTCAGTGATAGGATGAAGTAGAGGTCACTCAACGATGCCCAGCTTCACTAGAGTTTTTTTCCCCAATGCATACCTGCTCATAGCTCTCTCTTTTCTTTATAAAAAAAAAAACCTTGAGCTATAGTTAGCGGCCCTTGTTCTGTCGAGAGCAAAGTTCCGCCACTGGATTTGACAAGTTAACTATTTCCATCTTAGTATAGGCTGGATCCCCCTTGATAGTATAATGTTCCTACGACTCAAAGAAATAAAAAGGATGCCTTGGAGCTGTAAAATGATCATCTTCTTTTCTCATTTCTGGGGATGCATGATAACGAAATAATGTTCTTCCCTACACACATACTCACATAGCAATGTATCTATTGGTTGTCATAATTTATTCAAAACCACATAGGATCCAAGATGCACTTTCACTGGATTATTATAACCATATGCTTGTGAATCAAGATCATCAACTTGTGTTTTGTGTACAATCCTTCTTGATAGTGATCTGCTGTTTGATCCGGTCATGGCGATAGTGATTAGTGACATGGCTAGCGTCTACTGACTACTTCCCACTCAAGGTACTGGTGCGGAAATATATGTACTGAACCCACATCTTGATTTTGGTACCGAGGATATCTGCTCATCCCAAGCTTAGCCCTAGACGATTCACATATCGTCTGGCATACACGATGAGGACGAAGACTTTGGCTGAGAGCTGGAGACACTGCTCATTGGGGGAAATATGGACACTGGAAACGGTGTTCATGGACCACATATATACTTGGGTAAAGAGAAGCTTATTCGTGGTACTAGTAAACAGAAACAGTAATAAATGTTTCATGTTAGCAAAGAAAATTAAAACTTGATGAGTATATGATTTTTCTTCTTTTGGTAGAGATTTGCTTTGGTAGCTCTTAATGACCTGGCTAGGATTTAGCTCCAGGTGGGATAAATATATGCAAGTACAATTTTGCTATTTCCAAAATATGTCACTGCCGTGTAAATGAAAGGGACAACCATCTATTACAATGACATGTGGGCCACAATGACATATCCACAATTTTGTAAAATTGTAATGGCATGTATCAAACCTATAGTCTACAAAGTTACAAAAAGTGGCGTCAGGGTGTTCAATTCCAACACAGATGAGGTAAAAACAGTGCCATACTGGTTAGTTTAACTAATGAATTGTTGCAAAACCGATATACAGTTCATGTGAACAGTGACACAGTTTTTTGTCTTTGCTATTTAGCTAGAAGGGTTATTTAGCTAAAGCATTTTTCAACGATCTTAGATAATACATCACAAATATAGCAAAAAGTCAAAAAGGACCGGATAAAAATTGAACAAGAGGGAGGGACAGTCTCTTATCTGCTAGTTGCCGGCCTTCTTTTCCTAGTTTTGCTAGTTTTTGGTGAAACCGTAGTTGAACAGTTATATAATCCTCATCAGCAGACACGCAAAAGTTTCACTAGCAGTACTTCAACATATTCTAGTGTTGATCCGGCATGACGAGGTCGCAAATCTTCACAAGAGGCGATGTTTTCCATTTTTCTCGGCGAGTAGTTAGCTAGTTTACCGAGTCATGGAACACCATTCAACACACGCGCGTCCAACAACAATTTGTTCGGCATGGCTATAAATATCCTCTCGCGTCCCTAGACCCTTCATCACAAAACCATCACACAGCACCTCAACAACAGCAGCCTCTCGTCAAGTACTGAGATCACTTGAGAGACGATGGCGAAGCAGAGCCTGGTGATGCCGCTGCTGGTGACCATCATCCTTGTCCTCGCCATAGTAAATGCTGTCGCGGGCGATGACTACAAGCCCAAGGACCCCTACTACCCGCCCAAGAAGCACTACTACCCGCCCAAAAAGGATTATCCACACTTCCCACCTAAGAAGGATTACACACAGTACCCGCCTAAGAAAGACCACTACTATCCTCCCAAGAAGGATTACCACTATGAGCCGCTGAAGACGGAGCACGAGCACTGGTCTGCCAAGCCCGGATACTGAGTTACATCAGCTAAGCTGCGGGACCATCTGTAAGAGAGAGATGCATATGGAGGCATTCATGTCACCCTGCTTGTTATGTGTGGTACTTGTGCTCCCTGGATAGTGTATTCGTGTGTCATGTGCTGGTCAGCATCCTGCTAGCTTCTTGTTGAATGTAATACCGACATCTATTGTACTATGTGATCACCTATATATGAATAATATTCGTTTGTGATTATGCTATTTTCTCTGTCAATGTAAGGTAAATAGGACTAGGTTAGATACACATATGTTACATGTCAAGATACGGACAACACTCGAATATAACACTTATGTCATGAAGCCTATCGTTATTTAATAGAACCGGAAGACTGAATGAACTAGTTGACAGCATGCTTGTGCAACTGATTATTCATTATGGGATCATCATACATCTAAATTCAAAACAGCTGGCCTTCGTATATTTCTGGCTTTCCAGATTGCCTGACAAAAGCAAGCTAAATCTATTACTCCTGTTATCAAATTATGATCTTACGGACCACAATTTCAGTTCCTTTTTAAGTAGATTTTTAGTTCTAATAAAAACATTAAAATGGAAGGATTAATAAAGTTTCAGGGCCTCCAGGAATCATATATTACTACTATTGGGTTTTTTCGCTCATGCTGCAAACCATTGTGCCAAAATACCCATCCCCGCTTTCATAACAGAGCATGTAAAGAGTAGGCGATTGACATACTGGTTCAAGATTCATTACCTTGACAATTTGTTATAACCATATCTTCCTTTGTGTAGATTTATTTTTTGGAAAAGGGAATATATTAAGATTCCATGTTCTGTACCGGATAATATATATGAGATAGCTGTCCATTATTACAAGGCAGAAAATTATTATAAAGGTAAAACCATCAAGTTGATTTTCTATCCTCCAGAAGAAAGATTCAAATAAAAAGTAAGTCTATTGCTAGAACAGCATCCATTCAAATAAAAAAACTGCATCATTGCAGTCTAAATAAAACTGCTTGCTTTCTTTATGTGAGGTCTATCTTCTTCCTTTTGTAGTACAGTCCACAAGAGGATCCAGTGTATACCTCTATAAAAGCACCTGCATTGAAAAACAAACTTGTACTTTATTATTTAAAACCTTAACATTGCGGCTTAGCCAAATTGCCCAGCAATAGCACATGTCCCAACCAGAAACTGATACATGATATTTCTTTCTATACCTTGTAACCAGCATTGAAACTTTGTTTTCTCAAACACGCAGGAGAGCTGTGTACCATTATATTAAGAAGAAGAGTTAGTGGTGCAAAGAAAACCCTGGTTACAAGAACAAAAACACACCACGTGCCTGTTACAATTTAAGAGGCAACAGCACCACTACACGGCCAACCAACTAGGTTAGTTGACCATCCTCCTGATGGGGATAAAGGGATGGAAGTCCCCTAGTTCCTGCCCACGACCAAATCAGGGCCTCATGCTTGACTTCGGACAAGATCATTTCCATGTTGTGCCTTGCGTTGACTTACAAATCTGAGGATTAGTAGAGTGAACACATCATAGAGTGGTAACATTGCACATATGAGATAATATTACATAGATTATTTATACTACAAGGTCCAACACACAAGTCTTTAGATTACAAACCAGAGAATTAATTACATCAACTCTTATTCACAACACAACAGCATAAACATCACGGAACACCCACAGACAACTTGAGCAAAAAACGAGACTTCTATTCGTCATTGTTGTCAACTTCGCCTTCCTCCTCTTCCTCATCTAAATAAAATTTCAACAAGGGGTGATATCACGTCCCGAATTTTGTCCTAATTGTAAAAATGCGAAACTCAAAATTTCTCTAACAAACACCCTGACAGTTTATCTCTCTCCTTCTCAGCTTCCGTCTTCTTTCCTATATCAAAGGGTGAAATCCTCACTAGATTAAAAACTAGCTAATTGGAAGTTTCAAAAGTTTTAAAATATGAAAGTTTGGTCAAGTGTTTGACCTTTGTTTCTCTCTTCTGTGTGTTTTCTTGCCTTGCTTGGTTTTGAATCCCTATCTCATCAATTGTTTTTTTGCTCAAATCAAATCAAATTATGAATCCCTTCCTTCTTTTCCCCTCACCTCGGCCCAAGCCAGCGGCCAAGCTGCCGGTTCCACCAGACCGTGTGTCCTCATGACCACCTCTGCTGGTGCCCGATGGCACAGGACACGAGCCTCTGCGCGTGTCCAGGGGCCAGGAAACGGGCAGAACAGTGCCACTCCCCTGTTTCATCCCCTATCTCACTTCCAATTCGATTCACGCACTTATCCGGCGGCCAGAACCCTGGCCAGGCCGCGCCTTCCACCTGGCTGCCATCCTTCCGGCCACACCGCGCCCTGATGCGCACTGCCAGTCGGTGGCCACAGTTTCGTGCGCGGGCCTGGATAGCTAGGTGGCCGGCGTCCTCCGCCGGACGCCGTCGAACCTGCAAGGCCACCGCGCAACTCGACCCCGTCGAGCGTGCACTGCCACTCCACTGCGTGCCTGCCATGTGATCGCCAGTGTGCCGCGCCAGACGCAACACTGCCAGCTGCCTTCCCACGTGCTGCGCGCGTTGCCACATGCAGCGCATGCACTGGACCGTTCGGCTGCCCACTGCAAGCATGCAACGCGCGGGCGCCGCTGCCACCTGCTCGCCAGTGTGCCGTGGACACAGCACCCCTGACGCGTGTCTCACCACGCGCCGTGCGAACTCTGCACTGCCGCCCATCACCGCGCGAGCGCTGAAGGGAGCCCATCCTTCGGCCGCCGCGTCCTGAAGCTGTCTTCCGGCGACACTTTCTCTCCCTCAGTAAGGACCACCGCCACCACCCGCTCCTTCCCTTGGGCTTCCTGAGTTTGCCACAGAACGACCAGAGCAGGGCCAGCGCCGTACGTTGCAGCCGCGCGCCGCTCCTCATCCGGCCGTCTCACCGAGGTCACCTGCTGCAGGAATTCCTCTCCAACGGCGAGCCTCCGTGGTCCTTCTCTGCTTCAACGACACACAGGGCACCACAACTTCTCCCCAGCAACTCTTCGGCGTGGAAGCAGCGTGGGGGTGCTGTGGTCGTGGCGGTGGCCCCTCCCAGACCGGTGGCGGCACCGGTGTGGCCGGCACCGTTAGCCGGGCGGACGCGTATGCCGCGTGAGCAACCGGAACACATAGCGGCACTACCACATATTCGAGAGGCTTCAGGGGGTTTAGGTGGAGGTGTAGGGTGGCAGGATGAAACAAATGACCACCGGAGTCTGTCGAATCGACGGCGGCCGGCCATGGGAAGAAAGCGAGAAATTTCTAAACTTGCGAGATGTGAGAGGGGAAGAGGGGGAACCTAGGCAGTGGGGCGGAGCAGCAGAGAGTGACGAAGGTGGCACTCTCTTTTATAGCCGGCAGTGGCCAGTGCGCGGAAGAAGCAGTGCCGCGTTATTGCGGGATTTTGCAGTGATGGTCAATCTCCTTGCCAGGGGCGCATTGGTGGCAGCTGGCGCACCTCTGGGGGAAGCTGGCAGCCATGCCAGTGCGCGGTGATGGGCGGAGGGCACACGGTACGGCATGGCGACGGGTCGAATAGCCGGCAGCAGGTGATGACTGCACTGCAATTAAATGGCAACGTGACCAGGCGAGGAGTGAATCCATTCAGCTGGCGGCTGCCCCGAGGAAGCTGCCGCGTGTTAGGAGTGATTTTGCCGGTGAGGGCGTAGTTGGCCGGGAGCCCCCCGCTGGTCCGGCTGCGTTCGGCGACGTGCGTCGCGCTGGTATCCAAGCGGGCAGAAGCACACTGAGGCGTAAAGAGGACGACACAACAGGTGGACGGGAGTTGTGACAGGAATGCGCTGAGATGGCAGTCGGGGATCGACAGACAGCACCCGTCAGGGCGCGGCGTGGCCGCGAGCAAGGTGGCCAGGTGGGAGGCGTTTCCTGGCCTAAGTCTTGGCCAATGGGCTTGCGCGGGCGCTGCATTGGGGAGATGGCAAGGGCGTCTGAGCAGGCAATGCGTTCGGCTCGTTCCCTGGCTTTGTTAGGAATTGTTTATAGTCCGGATTTGTTAGGAATTTTCCGCTTGTGGTCAAGTACCACTTGGCTTTGTCTGACCTGGTGTTAACTGCTGTGAATTAGAGAGAACTAATTTCTATCACTGGCTATATAGATTACAGAGAGGTTGTCTAATACTCATATGACAACTTTTATGCAGGCACACATTAGAGCAAGATATTATTGGCTTTGATTCACAGTGCAAAAATAAATAATTGAGTCAGAAAATTAAACGAGATGACTACAAGGACATGTGAACAGAGAGTCTGCGCGGGCATAAGGTAAATGGATGAATAGTTGGCATCAGGCAAAAGCACGAGATGGGAATTTTGTCACTTCATTGGCATCCCACTGGACTATACCTCACCGTTTGCCACCTCAGCTGCCGCCTAGAAGGAGCCGGAAGAAGTGTGAAACACTCATGGCAGACTGCTTCTGCTGTCACTGGGAAGTGGAACCAAGCCGGCCTCGAGATACGAATCAGGCCGCATTGACCCATGGACCGGCATGAAGAACTCGGGCCCATTCAGAAGGAAGCTGATTAGATGGTGACGATACATTCCTGACATAGCTAACCATGATCGGCATGGCTCAGCTAATGGATCGCATTGTGCCATGCCGGCCTCCACTCGGCTCCCTAGGCCAAAGCACGGTATGGCTGTTTCTACACAGGTCGTACCTTGTTGTCGGCCCGACGAACTATGTTAGGTCAGTCCAGCCCGAAGCACCGAACAAAAAAAAAACCTTTATTTTTTTGATAATTTACTGAAAACTAATCACATTATATTTGAAATCTTAATTTAGTTTGAACATAAAGGAGTTGAAACCTTTAAATTTCAGCTAAAAGACCCACAGACCTACCCTGCCTGCCCGGCTTGTGTTAGACCATCATGTCTGGTTAAACCATCATAAACAGTTTGTGCTTGTGTTGACCCAACCGGCCTATGCCTAGGTCTAGGCATGTCCTGTGTCATAATTCGGGCTGGCACAGTCCCTCTAGCCTTTATGTCATTCCAAAATAGTCGGGCTTTGTACCGGCCCATTTATCTCGGCCCATGTGGCTAGGTGACTTTGCACGAGCCAAAGAGCATGGTCAGATAAATGGGGTACTACAGTAGGTAGATGATGGTCTTTTAATACTACAACATGAAATACGTCTCTATGAACCACGACATACAAAAAAAAAACAAGAATATGAAACTTTTGTTTTTTTAGCAGCTATCAGGTTTAAAAGATAATTTTAAAAATGGAATTAGTTTGTTTTGGGGAAGCAATGGAGTTCATAACACAATACTTATAGCTCTTTGGATACATAATTGGGAAAATGCCTTTCTAAAACTTAGGAATACCTACGATCCATAGGCGGTTGAGAAATAGTGAATGGAAAATAATATTGAGAAATTTGAGAACAATTATGCAACTGGAAAGGAAAACTCTTGTATGCTAGATGACTATTAGTGCTTATAAACTCTGTCATGAGTAATCTTTCTATTTATATGATGTCTTTCTTCAAAATTCTGGGAGGGGTATGGAAAAAAAAATTGTATAATATTCGTTCCAACTTTTTCTGGGAAGGAGACTGTGACAAAAAAAATATCGGCATGCAATATGACCATATGGGACATACTATGGCTACCTAAGGACCAGGTATGGCTAGCTGGAAGTAACTAACCTTCATATGAAAATCTGTGCTTGCTGAGCAACTGGCTTTTCTGCTTAATTTGTAGGGCATGTGCCAACAGGTATTAAAAAAATAAATATCTTGGAAGTAAAACCCTGACACAAACAAAAGGCAAACCAGGAGATTCTCAAATCTAGTCTGGTCCTATGAAGGTAAAAGAAGAATTTCTAAAATGGGGCCAATTCTTGGTACATAATGGAAGTAAAACAGGGAAGACACTTGGTTAGAAAAGGGAGTCATCGTAACAAAACACGATATGATAAATTACAAATGGGAAGGTAATACTTTATGTAACAGAAAAGAAACTAATACTTTCAGTGTCATATTGTTGGATTCATTTGGAACATCGTTAACATTACCACCCAGCTCTACAAGCCTAAGAATATGGAACACATTCTGGATGTTGGTAAACCGCTACCAGAGGAAAACAGTTAATTGTTACAGGATTGGCAGCCCTGCTCTGGTCCTTGTGGTTATGTAAAAATGACATTATTTTAACAAAAAAATCTGTGATGTCATTGACACCGGTTATTTTTTAGGGGTACATACTTGCTATGCTTCTAGATATTATTGTAGAAAAGGAACACTACAGGGACAAAATGATGCAGGTGTGTTGTGTACTAGAGGTCACAGTGACGTCAATTTTTGCCAGGCATGGTGTGAGGCGCATGGAAAAATGCCCAACTCTTATAGCTTGTTGGTGTAGTTAAACCATATGAGAAATACTCCCACCATGCTAGTTCAAAGAAGGATGGACCAACCTAAATAACCAGTAACTTAAAGCATAGTAACCTCAGGCTAATCTTTTTACACGAAGCGAGAACGAAAACATAAGCGGGTTGTTGTGTAGGTGCGGCCCATGCAGCGTGTGCGTGGGCATAAGCCGTATTTTGGTCTAGATCGTTACACATGGATGATCTAAATATAATAGAATTTATGCTCCTATGTGATATGGAGTTGTAATAGCCTTGCACTTGTTTCTATTATCCTATTGTTTTCATGATATAATATGGACAACTAGGCCGTATGCAAAACATTGCAAAAGGCCAGGTTGTTGATCCATTATCACATGCACGCTAAGCAATTGCCAGCGCACGCTATTAGCATATACGCCATTGCCGCCAGCAACTTGTTTTGGTTTCTTAGAAAAAAATAATATAATTTATATATGATATTCGGGAGGCAATATCTATCTTCTTGAGTTCACGAGAGGGAGAAGAAAGTATGTGGCATGCGCCCCGGGTCAGAATGGACTCGTTGAATGCTACTGAACTGGTTGTGATGATAAACTCAGGTTACTTCATCTATAACCAAAATTTTGCAAGCATTCATGAACCGCATGTCTTGATTAATTGACTTTGAATCACTTGAGATGAGTGTCTGTGAAGTAATAATATTCATACTACAAAATTCTTTCCTATCAACTTAGAGACGATCCCATTTATGTATTTCATTTTCGATGTTCCAAAACTCAATATTTATTGTGCACTCTGACCAAATTATAGCACTGCACTACCATGTATTTCTTCATTCTGTCTATTTTCCCTAATATATTCTGTTCATGTGGTGCATATTAATTTTCCAAAGAAATTTTTTAAATTACTCTCCAGATTATAGCATTTCTTGAGAGCAGGATCCTTTTTTAGAATCGTGTGTAGCTGCTCATATGGGGAAGAGGGATAGTGGAAACGGTGTTTGTTCGTGGACCACTTATACTTGGGTAAAGAACCTTATTCTTGGCAGTAGTGGGTAATGCAATGTTTTGTGTTGGCAAAGAAAAAAACTGCATGAATAAGGTCAGCTTAGGGATGACTTCAAGAGAGGACATATGCTCCAATGAAAGAGCGCATTAACGTCTAGAGTACAATTAAGTTGGAGCCATATTTAATTAATGAAAATGGCACTATCTTGTGACGTCTTCCTTTCAAAAAAAAGTTTGAGCTATTTAGTAGTGGAATATGGACGACATACCAGTAGGGCTCATTCCATTATCTAAAAAGAAAATAATACAGAATCAATGATAAAGCAAGTATATTTAAAGGGGCTATTGTGTTTCAGCTATCGATTTTAAGTCTGATTGTGATTCAGCCATTGATTTTCAGATTTTGTGATTCAGTCATTACTTTTTGAAAGGCAACCTCAATTGAAGTATAAGTCTGTTAAATGACTCTAACGATGTTAACTTTTGGTGCTAAAAGACAAAATTGTACCTTGTGATTATACCATGGTTTTGTTAATTTTATGGTCAAAATTTGAATTGTGGACAGAATTTGATCAAATTTTCATAAAAAGTATGAAATCTGAAATTTTGAATTTTTAAATCCAGATTACAAAAATTTTAAAATTTAAAATATTCAA
>BCLG01001319.1:104613-117135 GCA_001602295.1 Zoysia matrella | reverse complement strand
AGAAAGAGCAGAAGCCAGAGTTAAGAGTCAAAGTGCAAAGTTGCTGATTGAACAAGACCGAGGTTCTCTGATTGCTTACTGCAGCTCGCATTTGGTTAAGCCCACCATTGCATGACACCATCAAATAACCATTGTTCCTGTATATCCCTGGAAGGAAATGACTGAGAAGTTCAGAAAACATCACCAGAAGAAAACATTATGGCAAACATTATAACCTTTTAGAAGGAATATATATCATCCCAGCCTCGTAATAAATCAATGCACATAGCCATATGGCATGCATACCCTAAGCAAATCCTGCACTACTGACAAAAAAATAGCAATGATAGTAATGTCACACAATGAGTACTTGAGTAGCAATTGGGGAATCATGGCCACACTTTTCCAGTAGCTCATCACAATTCTTTTCAGGTAGGGAAGCACACTTTTTTTAGAAAATGTGGAACTGCATATTGTTGTCAACAGAATACAATGTACAAACATACTACATCAACCAAGATCTCTAAGGTGGCGTTTGGATTTCTGGAATGGACAGTGAGTTTGGGATTGGGAATTAAATGAATGGTTAGAATGTAATAAGTTGGAGGAATGAATGATCCAGATTCTTTCCCTTGTTTCCTTATCCCTAACCCAAGTGCCATTTCCGGGAACCCAAACAGCACCTAAGGGTAAATTAGTAATGATTCTCCTAGGTTGAGTTGAAATGAGTCCTACAAGCTAAGCTGAAACGTATCCTAGAAGCTAAGCTAACTCATAATTGACCAAACCAATAGTTTGCTTCACCAAATGCAATCATTTAGAGAAGCGCACAAGTAAGCACATTCATAGAAATGTAGTTAGGCATGTCCTTTGCCATCTATGTGAAAGAAATTGTGTAGACAAAAACATCAGTTTCATGAATGATTGCCATCAAACAAAATCATATGCCAAACGTAACACCCCTCTTAAAAAAGTATGATCCCAACATGGAAATACCCCAAAATGCAAATGTCATGGTGGTCAGAATACAATAATCAGAACAAGAGGGACCATTGACCCAAGTCACCTAATAACCAAACGAAGATACTCCATTTCCTAATTCTATCAGCAAACATCGAACAGATGTAAGGCATGTGACACATTATCCAATGCTATGAAGAGCACTAACGGTGGTATTACAACAGGGAAAAAATATGTGTGCCACTATCTAAGTTATGCAGGGCTTGCCAACTGCAGCACAGGAAAATGACTAAAATCCTCACCAACCACGAGTCATTCTCACCCAAGCCCAGCAAAACACGCATTGGAGCTTTGGAGGGATCAACCACAATGCAGAGCGTCCGTCGCTGTCCAGCTGGGAACCGCACTGTGTCGAGGCACAGGACAAGCGCCGAACAGAGCAAACGAAAGCGAGAAAGCAACCGGAGGTCACACATCGGACCAAGTCACACTCACTTTTGGGCGGCAGCGCGGCCTTCTCGACGACGGGTTCCGGGCGCACCGCGGCGCCGGCGAGCGCGACCGCCGCCGTCTCCTCCGGCGCGTAGAGGCAGGAGGGCCAGCCCTTGAGCACGCGCGTGCGGGAGGTGTCCCCGATGGCGGTGAGCTGCACGACGCAGGTCCAGAGCAGCACCGTGGTGGTGGCGCGCACGACCCAGAGCTTCATCCGCGACCGCGCCGCGGCGGAGGACGCTGTGAGCCTGAACCTGTCGCCGCCGCCGGCGGCGGCCTTACCCCCCGTGTACGCTTTCCACCCCATCAGTCATGGACCGACGCCTCGACGCAGTCTCTGTCTCCCCGAGATAGAGGAATCTATGCCGCGGACGGGCCGTCCGAAGCCCCGAGCTCCTCAAATCCGCCGCCGCCGCCGAGCGCCGGGCCTGTTAGCACCCAATGCAGCACCGACGAAGGCCTCGGCCTTTCCTGCTCCACCACCCCCGCCTAACCTTCGCGGGACTCCACGAAACCGAGCGCCTCCTCGCACCGCCGCCCGCTGCTTCGGGGAGAAAAACGGGGGCCACCGCGCCGGCAACGGCACCTTACCGCCGCCTCCTCCACCAATCGAACCGCCAGCCAAACGCGGCCGCCTGAGCAAACCGCGCCTGCTTGCTTCGCTCGCTCGAAGCCGCGGCAAGACCGTACGTAAGCGAGGGCAGGCAGGCAGAGGCAGGCTCGCCGGCGGAGACAGGCCGGAGGGAACGCTGGATCTCGGGGGAAGGAGCGAGCGAGGACCGGTTTGTGGGCGGGGACGCGTAGTTATTTTTGGGGCGTCGGTGCCATCCTTCCTCGCCAGCCTCGCCAGTGCGGTGGTGGTTGCCCTCGCGTGTGTGCGCGTAGCCACATTAACGCGGAGCCCTGGCTGTGCGTGTGTCCGAATCCCGCGAGGTAATCGCCGCGCGGCACCGGGGCGGTGCACACGGGGCAGAGGCGGAGCGCGTGGACGGCCCGGATTGGCCGGCGACGGGGGTGGTCGTTGGGATGGACGCGGCGTGGGGATCCCATGGTGGAAGCGTTTGGTGGAGTGGGGCGGCGTGTTTCGCTTCACGTACCCACCCGCGATACCGATTACGGCGGGCTGCCGGCGCGGGCGCGGCGTTTTTTTAACCGAAGGCTCCGGCAGACCGGCACACGACACGGCGGCGATCCACTTGGCCGCGTCGCGCCGGTGTTGCCGTGCAGGTGCAGGCCAGCCAAACCAGGGCAGCCAGTAGCAGGTTTTGGTAGAGTTGTTTTCTTCTTTTTTGAAAATAGATTTAAGGATATTCGTACAGTACGTACGAGAGGTCCTCGCGGGTGACTGCAAATGATGGTGCTTAGTCTAGATCTCGGTGCCGTACGTTATTTTTTCCTATGATTGCTCCATATGTCTTCACCTTCTTAAAAGAGAAAACGGGACGTTGCAGGCTCTCAACGAATCCGATTACGTACTCTACATATAAATATTTACGATTCTAAGTAAAATTAGAAATAAAATGTTGCATTTTAATTACAACTGAAACTTGGCTATTCTAGTTGAAAAAATATATATGAAAGCTATTGTGCTAGTATTTATTTGGTCTTTTTGATGTAATGTAGTTTAATCTCAGCATCTAGACATAGACAGCGCGGTTTTATGGTCACCAGTGCATAGGGCACGACGTTTTTTTATAGCCCACGATTCAGTGTCCATGGTATTAGTAACTACTAATAGAAACTTACGATGTCCGTAGCTCCGGACTCCAAATCGCCGGCCTCTGCTCATACGCCCCTTGTAAAAATCACTGTCGCAAGGTCCCAACCGGTCCGGCCGCACATCGGACGGAGAAAAATGATGCCGTAGCTGCGGATGTCACGAGAAAACACCCATGGCACTAGTAACTAATGAAAACTTAGGATGGTACTAATGTTGTTTTTATGGTAGTAGCAGATCCATGCCTCAGTATCTCACAGTTGACGAAACTGTGGCCACTTAATATGTTGTAGTTTTTGAATTATTTTTTCACTATAATTGGAATGGTGTACTTTTACACCATAATGTTACACAGTACATGTTATATGTCTCAAAATTATGTGCACTTCATGTTCTTTTTTACTCGTGAATTGGTTCGTTTCCCAACCACCTATTACTGATGAATAAATAAATTCTCTCATAATTAAATTGTATAGCATCAAATTAACGAACAGTTTCTAATTATATCAAAGTAAATAATGATGTGTGAATATATTTAACATACCGCGTATTATTAACGATGAGATATGACATCACATGAAGTAGCATTGCCTGTCACTTAGGAACGAAAGTTTTCAAATTTATGGGTCGGCCCACGACCCAAAAATTCTATTAAATGAACTAAAAATTCATCTCACCCATACACATTGATCATCTAATTATACTACTCAAAGCTACCCAATGAGGACCCATTTGCATCTGCAGTGTCACCCCAAATGGCATGTGGCCAGCTGCCCGGCTCCTTTGCCTGCGCAAGCTTCACATGCACGTCCGCGGCGCTGCCCCGTGCTTCAAGGAGAAGGCAGTCCACTTTCTCAAAAAGAATAATAAGGCACGAAGGAGGAAAACAAAAGCATCCTGACAGATCATGCGAAAAAAAGTCGCCAGATAAGCCTCTGTTAACAAATGTTATCACTGAGATGGTGCTCGTGATTTCGTCAATCATGTACAGTATGCCTACAGTAGTATCGAGCGAGCATGTTACCTGAACGAGCAAGGAATGCTCTTGCAGAATAATGAATAATTTAGGCCCGTTGGAAGGTAGGAATTTCACAGAAATTTTATAAAAATTTTATTTTATAAAATTTTTATAGAAATCAGTTCAATTTTACAGAAAAAAGAGAAATTAAAAAAATTCCTCCGTTTCAAACGGGCCTTATCATCTCTGTTCTAAGCGTTTTAGTGGACCAAAAATTAATACTATTTTATGTACTCTTTTTGGTTCTATAATTTTTAACGTTTTAGACAACGACACAGTCTCTAGAATAGAACTTTAACTTCTATTTTTATAAAGTTTTATTTAAAAGTAATAGATGTATAATTTTATAAAAGAATTTTTAAGACAAATCTATTTATATAATTTTCACATTTTCAAACTTAATTTTTTTAAAATTATTTGTAATTTGTGTTTGCAATGTTTGACCTAAATTTTATCCACAACGTTAATAATTACGGTACCGAGGGGAGTAGCTTGATATTGCACAAGCTTAGTTCATTATCATTTGTTCCTGTTCTGCTACTCATCTTCTCTCCGTATCAAGTCTGGCATTTAGCTACACAGATATGGCCATACAGGTACATAGCTCCTCCAGCAGTATTCCCTTTTGTTTTGTCTCGGGGGAAGCATGCATGTGTGGTTTGGAAGATGTAGGATCGATGCTCACTTTCATCTCGTGAATGGCACAGATTCTCCAGCCGAAGTCACTAACTTTCAGAATTTTTGCAAGGAGAAAATTAATTGTTAAAGATGTAATTGACTTATCTTTTAGTCCAGGTGTAAGCTAGTAAAAGTTTATATTTCCTCTGTCCATATTTCATATTTAAGAGACGTAGATTAAAAATGATAGAAAATATGAGATGCGCTGAAAACAAAAAAGAAAAAAATAGAGATAAAAAAGTATTGAAAATAAAGAAAAATATATTGAGAAGCGAAAATAATTTTGTAAAAAGATATTCAACTTCCAAACAAAACATTCGCATTTATACAAAGTAGAGTAGAAGGTATAATAGTACCTGTGTAATAAGGTAAGAGCTCTTTTGGAAGTTAAGATTTTAGTAGAAATTTCACGTGAAAACAAATGATTTGAATAAAGGACCCCGCAATCCAAAAATGCCTAAATCAAAGCTGAACGCCAACCAAACAAACAAGAGAAGTACCAATTTGATCTACCTTCTTGTTCAAGGTGTCCTGTTCTTAGACAAAATTTTCAGGGGCGCGACCAAATTAAAGCCTGCGAAATCTGGAAGGTAGGAGTCGTGGTCTCACCAACACTAGGCGTAGTCTCATAGAGAGGGCGTTGCCACAGGTGTCCATGTCCAGTAGCAGTGCCTCTCAGGATCATGATGCTGTACTCACCCATTTCCTTTGCTGTTCGTTATGCGCCATCAATCATCATTCAGGCTGTTCAGCTGGTTGGTGGGCGCTTACAGCCCGCCAACTGCCTGCTTTATTTGCGCTATTAAAACTACTCACAGGCGGCGTCACTGCTGGATCAAGCAGGTCCACACGGACCGGTGCATGCACCGCTGAATCTTCTTTGCCGTAGCCTAATAAAGACTTAAATTATGATTCGAACTACACGTGAATTTGTACTTAAGAATTTGGAGGAGGGGAACGGGGGCACTAGAGTGCTCCGCAAACAAACGGATTATCGTATCGTTATAGGGACGGTGTACCACTGACGTGTGGCCCAGTATAGAATCGGCAGTTCGATTGCTAAAGAACCCAATCTATATAGATGGATCCGCATTGGTATGTAGGACTACCTCCTGTTAGATCACCATCCATGGTCCAGCCTCGCGCGGTTGCAAGCTCATCCTTGTTGTCCATGTGCCAGCCGCACCCCCAAACTCTGCGCTCTGAGCAGGCGTGTAGCAGTATCTGCTGATAATGTGATGCCAAGCAGGGTTTACTTATTTCTTTTAAGCCCGCTAAAATCGGTCGGGATCGGTTTAACAAAAACCGCGAAACCAGAAAAATCGGTCGAAAACCGCTTTAAATCGAAAATTTAAAATTTAAACAAACTGCTAAACTAGTCGGTTTCACCGGTTAGCCGATCGGTTTCACCGGTTTTAGATTTCAAAATTTAAAACCGAGCGATTTCATCGGTTAGCGGATCGATTTTACCGGTTTTCGGTATTCTGAATTTTTTTTCAAATTTTCAAATTTTTCAAAATTTTTAAAAGAAAACCGGTCGTCCAGTAAGACCGAATCAGACCGGTTTCACTGAAAACCGCGAAAACCGATCAGTATCGACCAGTTTTAAGCGGTTTTATAAACTTTGATGCCAAGACGAAGAAAAAAACTAGCACGAGAAGAGAAAATTGAAGCTAGTTGAGGAAAACTTCACTCCGGCCGGTAAAAAAGGAGCGCAGTGCTACATTCGATTGCATTGCTCGGCAGCAAAACGTCGAACCGACAGATGGACGCAGAGCGCGAGACACTGGTCAAGGAAGATTTTTATGCATGTTTATTATATCTTCTGTCAGGTGCAGTTGACTAGCACTGGGCAAAATCTTGCTACCGTCGGGCTGCAACCGAAGGGCCCGTGGACGGACCTAGGCCCATGTAGAAAGCTCTGTCCAATCAGGCCGGCCCATCCAGGCCCATTACAGTTGGGTAAATCAGCGTGGGGTCGTCTCTGAAAGGGGCAAGGAACAGACCCAACTCGTGCAGTCGTGCTCAGTTAGGAGTTTTTTTTATTTTTTTATTTTTTTATTTAGAAACCGCTCAGTTAGGAGTACCTCTCAACGACTCAAACCAACCATATGTTTCCGCAGCGCAAGTGCAGCACAGGCCTACGAGGGCCCAGTCACAGCGAACGTCGTTGAAAAGCGCAGAGTGTGACCTACGGATCCGTTAGGTTGGAGGGGGTACCCGTGTTCAGTTGTACTCCTAGGTGGTGTTTGGCTTCTTGGAAATAAAGACCAGGTTAGGAAAATAGCGGGGGAGGTTGCTCTAATTCATTGTTCGGATTTTAGGTTAGGGAAATGAGGATGGATTGAGATGGAGAAATAAGGGCCTCATTTCTCAGAGATCTCAAGCCACCAAAAGGGTGGGTTACGACAGGAAATGGAGGCACATCGGCGTCACCGCTCACATGGCTGTCTCGAAGATGCCGCCGTCGTCGAAGCCGATGCTGCTGGCCGCACTCGCCTCGGCTGCTCCGTCGCTGCCATTGATGTCGTCAAGTGCCTGTGGATCTCCTTTACGGCCGCGGCTGCCTCCGACTTCCAGCGTCTCGCAATCACGACAGCGTCCTCCGATGCACTGCCTTGCTCTCCAAATTAATTCTTTCTTTTTTGCCCATCGCCATCAGTCGTGAGATAGGAGAGAGAACGAAGAGAAGCAAAAGACGCGAGAGGTAGAGAAGACGCTGGAAAAACAGCTGAGGAAGAGGATGGGCTTGGTCGGATCCCATTTTAACAGCCGTGGCTGTTGCAGCAACAGCAGTCAACAGCTGCGGCTGCTGCTGTTTGAGCTATACAACTGGCATAGAAAATAATAAAAAAAATACTCCGCACAGTTATTACAGACAGGACTAGAAGCTCTTCATTTTGAAATGACAATGATACATCTTAAGTTTAAGCTACTCAAATTTGGTAAACAGGCATTCTTCCACTTGTTTCTTTTAAACTAATTAAGCATCGTGATCCTGCAAATAATACTAGCAAAAAATCACTTCTATCTTATACAATTTTCTAGGTCAATTGCACCACTAGCTCCAATCTACGTAAGCTAGGTAGACCTCTGAGTAATCCAAACTGTAGCCACTAAAAAGCAATCTGGTCATTAAAAAATAGTTACAAATTAACAATTGCAAAATATGTAACTGAAAAATGAATATAACTTAGTACTACGTGATGACAAAAATATTTTTTTGCACCAAAGATGTTCGTAATAGAGAAATACTTAAAGGAGAAGCATTTATACCTCAAAGGCACACTACAACCCATCCCCTTGTACCTGAAAGTTGACTTTAACTAATAATTAATAACAACACCATTAACCCAAAATTAAATAACAACATAATTTAACAAGAATACCATTAACCAACAATTCATACTTGGTCCTCTTTCATATCAGGCAATAGAGACCAGCAGCAATCCAATCTCGAACGGTTCTAATATCACCACCATCCATTGCTGTTATCCATTCGTTTGCAGGACCAGTTGGTGCACCCATGCCTTGAAGATATATGTCCACATCCATGTCAGGTTCGCTGTTGTCTAGAAAAAAATTATGGAGCGCGAAACAAGTAACAATAATCTTTGATTGTTTCTCTGCTGAAAACAATGGAATCCCTTTTAAGATCTGCCACTTGTTTTTTAGAACCCCAAAAGATCGTTCCACAACATTCTGCAAAGAAGAATGGTGATAGTTGAAAAGCTCATAAACATTTTCTGGACCTTTTTCTTCAAACTCGCTCAAATGATACCTGTTCTTGCGATATGGGGCCATATATCCCTCACGTAGGGGGTAGCCAGAATCTACCAAATAATACTTGCCTACAAAACAGTTGTAGACAGATTCAGTATATTAACTGCAAATGTAATAACATATATGTATGTTTTAGTTTCAGTTATTATACCTATGTCATGAGCAGAACTTCTCTTGCCTGTTGCAACAATGATTTGACTTGTTCGCTGCCTCTCTTAAAACGGCCGTATCATGAGCAGAACCTCTCTTGCCTGTTGCAACAAATGTAAACCTCATATCTATGTCACATACAGCTAGGACGTTCTGGCTAGTGAACCCTTTTCTGTTTATAAAACTATCATGTGTTGGCTCAGGGACCATCACTGGAATGTGGGTTCCATCTATAGCTCCTATACACCCATCAAAGTAAGGTGGGAACTGACGCAATTTAGGATGTACAGATCTGAAGCTACAATCCCTTGGCTTAATAATCGTCTGTCCAAAAGATGCCATAGCCTCTAGCACCTCTCCAAACTTCCTACTCACAGTGTCCATTGACCTAGCAAATCTTTCAGACATCTGTCTTGTACATTGTCTTGTGCCACATGCCCACAAGAACATTCTCAAAGCTTCAATTGATTCACATTGACTTGTTGATTTCAATCCATGGTTTGTCACTAGTATGGCATGCAACTTGTAGAATGCAGTGGGATGAAGGCGAAAGTTTAAGTAGCACCTCTTGCTATTACAGAGATTAAGAGCTACCCACTGTCGACCTGTCAACTCTTGTATGGGCACTGCAACATCTTGATTTCTATATTCACATGAACTTGTCGATGCTAGCGCTGCTAATACACCAACCGTAGCACCCATATCCCACCAGAAAGAGGAATCATCATCAAGGTAGCCTACCGTCGAACTTGTATTGCTTGATGTTTCAGAACTTGACATCTGTCATCAAATAAAAAAGTGTGATACAAATAAAAATATGGCATTGTATAAAAACTACAGAATTATACCTATATGAGACCTCCCAAATCAGTTATGACGCAGTTGCTCCTTGCAAATAGCCTCGAGTTCATAAGATAGGTAACATTTCAGACCATAATGTCTTAGCAACATGTAAGTAAAAAAAGTTGTGACACTAAAAGACATATAGAATCATACATAACTATATAAAGTACTACTGGGCACATAGTTCATAACAAGATAGACATAAAGCAGATGTCATACTACTGGGCAACACTGATACACACTCCGAAACAGTTGCCTACATATAAAATAAACATGTCTACATCACTTCTTTCTAGTGTTTTCCCATGTCCATCGAAGCCATGATATGCGAGCTTCTGGAGTACGCAATGTTTGAAATGATGCACGTCTTGCTGCTGACCTAAACAACTCAGTAGCTATGAAAAATAGCTCAGTCTCTTGATCCACACCATCTTCTTCAACAACATGCAGTAGCTGTTTAATTTCATCTTGTTCTCTAGTCATTGCACTAGTTTCATTCCTACTCCTTTCTAGCATGCTCTCCGATATGCGTTCTACATAATACTCCATACTTTTAGTCCTCTTCGATGGCGGGCTGTCGACCACTTGATCCTTTGAGCCCTTACGGGAGGCACGGCCAACACTAGAACGACCCACGTTGTCATCAGATGGTGGAGTATGGTTATCATCACTTCCAGCACGAGGTGTTTCATTTCCGAAACCACCAACACATATCATGTTTCCAGCTTCGGTGTCCATACTTCCAAATAGAATAGTCAATTCATGCTCATGCAAAAGTGGTTTCCTTCGAAATAGTTCTGCTAGCTGGTCCTCCTACAAGGAAAAAATTAATAATATGTGACATGTATATCGAACGCCATACTTTTTTGTAGTTACAAAGCAAATTAAAAAACAAAATCAGTACCGCAATTCGGTCGTTCCACCATTCATCATCCATTGTTATGGTCCCAGTTGTACTGTCCCAGCCGCCTCCACTAGCGTTCTTTAATTTTGTCCATACCTTGAAGAGTCTTTTGAGACTGTTAAATTTATTTTGCAACTGTTTGCAGTCAAAAGACCTTTCTGTTTGTTGTTGAAAATTCTGATACACATTCTTCCATCCTATTTTAGTAAGCCCTTTTTTATAATTGTAGTTGAGCTTTTCCTTCTCGGCAATACATAAGTCCAAGAATATCTTTGTAAGAGTATTGTCCCATTCCGCACGTCGACCGGCCATCTGTGTGCAGAGATGAGTATAGGACACTATGTCGAAATTGAACTGCTACATTGTTCATATACAAAATAACTAGACTAATGCTAAATCCTACCTGCTGTAAGATTATTTTCCCACAATGCAGCACATGCGGACACGCTAAATCCTACACAGAAATATTAACCAGGCATAGACTGTACCTTGAAGTTGCAAGTGGAAGCCTTCTTGACCCACCTTGGTAACCTCGCCTCAACTGTAGGATGTGGCCACCAACACACGTATGATGGGGATCTACTGCAAGACAAGAGCAAGGCAAAAGAAATTAAATTAATCAACATACGAATGATGCAGATCTGCTGCAGGACGAGAGTAAGAGAAAAGAAGAAAATAATCAAACTCGCCACCAAGCTTCAGACTTAAGTAAAATGGAGAAAAATAGAGAAAGAGACACATCAGAATCACCATGTGAACCAACAGACCTCCACTACTGATGATGAATCGTACCTGTTCTAATGCCTGGTCAAAGAAGCTGAGTGGTTGTGAGAGGCCAAGAGCAACGGCAGCAAGCACCACCAAGTTCGACGCACATGTACACGCACATGTCGGAAACAGCAGCGCCCCGCCGCCCCTTTCGTGCTCGTCCCTATTCCAGCACGTCGCCGGAGGTCGCTGCAGTATACTGGAATGCCGGATACCTCGTGGGGTTCGGCTGGATCTGGGATGCGAAGCACTTCACCTGAAATCGCTGCTTTAAACGGGAGGACGGAGTAGTCGAAAGGGTCTTTGAACGAGAGGACAGTACGAATCGAATGGATAAGTTTTACCGATTCTTTCTTTTTATTAAAAAGAAGAGCAGACATTGTACATCAGCTGTTGCGCCGAACGGTGGATACGCTCCAAAACGCCGCAGCCCGCCGAAAGTAGCTGATCCGAACAGGCCCGATAGCGATGATTAAAATAACATGTAGACCCCACATTTGTTTCCTCATCTTAGGCTATAGTATCCGAACAACGGATAGACATTTAAGCACCGTAACTCCAACTCAAACCTAGCCAATCACATCCGACCTCATTTTCTTAACCCAAACCCATCATCTATCCAAACACCACCCTATGTAACAACACACTGCTCCATGACAGCAGCAGTACGTGCAGCTGCTGGTGGGAGCGGAGCGCTGGTCCACGACGCCTCACGCCAGTACATCTTTTGTTCGCTTGCCACAGAGTCCGAGACCAGACGTGCGCGAGTGATGCCGGCCGCGTGACTGTTTCGCTCGGTCCGGTGGCCCCGCCCGCGCCAACCACCGCCTCGTTCCGCTGCCAAGGAAGTCGCGAGGGAGGGAGCCGTCCGAACACATCACCAGAAATGCCACGGCTGGGCTTAAACCGGGTTCGCAAAACCACTGTAAACGACACGGTTTTCGTGAAAATAGTACAAACCGCTCCGGTTGGTTTGGACGGTTCAGCGGTTTTTAAATTCAAATTTTTTTGAAATTTAAAAATTTGATAGATTTTAAAATAAAAAATATGTAAAAAAAACTAGATGAAAAATGCAACTTCATTGTTGAATCAGTTTTTAAAAATAATTTGATTTTGGTGTTGAAAAAATCGAGAAAAATTGGATGAAGAATATATAAGTAAACCTTATCTTCACTCACATGTCCACAGCGACTCTTGCCGTTCCACTTTCCCCGTCCGTCCGTTGCGCCC
>BCLG01001319.1:89308-104462 GCA_001602295.1 Zoysia matrella | reverse complement strand
CGCGAAAAGGGCGGCTAGCCGCGCGCCGTCGACGGTAAGCCAGCTCCAGCGGTAAACCGCTCGATTTGAGCGGTAAACCGAGCGATTAGCGCGGAAAGCCGTCGAATCTGGTGGGTTTTCGTGGCAGAGAAGATGAAATGGTTATTTTTCTGTTTTTTTTCAAATATTAGTCGATTTATTAGCAACTTTAGAACATAGTCGATCATTTTCAGGTATTGTTGGTTCTAAGATAGCAGATCAGATCGATTCGGTTTGGGACCACGAAGATAACGTGTATCTTGGGTTCCGTTGCAAATATTACAAGTCTGTGAAGAGAAGGGATGGTGTCACACGATTCAAGCAATATTTAGCGCATCGTAGAAGCAGCGTAGTTAGATGTTCTCGTGTTCTCTTCGACGTGCGAGACTATTTTCGTCGAGAGCGTGATAAAACCACCGAGCAGAGAAAGGACCGAGCTAAACAGACTCTCAGACAACACCAGTGAGGGAAATGTCAATAAGAAGGACGATGAGGAGACGCAGACTGTCTCGAGGTTATCTAGAGAGGAGTAATTTCGATAGCATCAGCGTTTATATGGTGGTCAGTTCGAGAGTGGTGGTGCTGGTGCTGATTCATCGCAAGGTGCTTCTGGTTCATCGCAGGGAGGTGATGGGTCTGGATTGTTTGGCATGATGAGGATGTAATGATTACTACAATTATCCGTATGATAATCGTAGCACAGAACTTCCCACTACATAGGTCTATCAATAGTAAAATCTAGAGTTTTATAACATGTTGTACTTACCATGGAAAATAACTGCTGTTTGGAAGGGACAATCTTAGAATAAATTCAAAGTGGAGTTGTTAGCTACTAGAGGAATTTAACTCCTCTCAAGTAAAGTGTGTGACAATGTATATTTTGATTGAAATACAATCTCAAAGTAAAGTGTGTTTTAAAAACTATTTATGAAGTTTGAATTTGTTGTGGATGAACTATATGTATGTATGGATTTATTGTGTTTGAAACTTTGAATTTAATATGAACGAATATGTGACTTATTTGTGGACGAAGTAGTTGTGAATGTTAATATTAAAAAAAATTAAAATAGGTCATGTCCAATTTTTCAGCACTTTTTTTTTCACTAATTTATCGGTTTTCAAAAAAATCAAATGGTTTATCGAAAAACCGTTCGGTTTTCTATAAAATCCGCTCAGTTTTCGCAGTCAATGGTTTTCAGTAAAACCATTCGGCTAGCCGTAAAAACCGCGCGGCTAACTGAAAAACCGCGCAGTTTACCGTTTTCAAACCGTCCCAAAATTTAAACGAAAAATCGAACGATTTTCACGGTTTTAGTCAAATCATTTCCGAGCGATTTCCGCGGTCCGTTTAAAGTGAAACCCTAGCTTAAACCCCGACCCGGTCGGCCGGACCGCCCTTCCTCCCCTCCCACTCCCAGCGCCCCCGAAAATCCAAATCCTGCCACCGTCAGCTCGACTCCTTCCTTCCTTCCTCTCTCTCTCTCTCTCCCTTGCCGACCTCCCTCCCGTTTCTTTGCAAAGCGAGAAATGCTGGACCGATCCGACGCGCAGCAGCGGCATCCGGGCGCCGTCGAGGGCGGCCGGAACGTGGACCGGGTGCTCTTCAACAACCTCGTCGAGATGGTGCCGCTCGTCGAGTCGCTCATGGTGAGTGCGGATCTCGCCGGCGGCCGCACCTTTCTCTCGCCGGGCTTGGGGGTCGTGCTGCGCCGTCTGTCTGACCTCGGTTTGCTTCCTGGCTGCAGCACGACCGGAGGGTCAACCCGTCCTACTCGCGGCGCGCGTCGATGGTGTACACGCCGGCGCCGGCCAGGAAGGTATTCCTCGCTGTTTTTCTCTTAGCCACGTGCTCATTTCGAGGGTGGTTCTGTTCTAGTGCCTCTCGCGTGTGTTCGACGAATCTACACGGGTTTTAATTGCGTGGGTTTGCTTCAGTTGTTGGTCTCCGGTGTTCGGTTGGTACAATTTGGGAGGAAATACGTCTCTTCTGCAACACACATATTATACATTCACAAAATTGCAAACTTCGCAATTTGCAGTAGTAGACGCAGATCTTCACTCCTATCATTTCCGTGAAACTCTTGTGTCTTCTTGAGGAAGATGGCACGGCTCAATCTTCCTTCCATCTGATGAGCTACGAACGACCGTGAGCATTTTGTTGTCGTTTTTTATCACTGTCGTGAACCTAAGGATGGACGGTTGCTTCTTTCAGGCGAGTATTTCGAAAAGCGTCAAGACACCACAAAGTGTGCCAGCGAAGAAGCAGAGGGATCCGGGAGACACCGTCAAGAAGAGCGCCCCGGATTTGAGTGGGGAAAACGGGTCAGTTGCCGCTCTGTCTTCGGAAGCGGAGAGTAAACCCAAGGACGAGGTGGCTGTCTTGCGCGGCCAGATTGATGAGCTGCAAAGGAAACTGCTCGAGAAGGAGGAGGCGTTGGGCTCTGCTGAGAACTTGGTGAATGAAATGAATGAAGCGTATTCGACAATCGATGAGTTGAGAAGACTGGTGGCTGAGAAAGAAGCTTTGATCAGATCGACCAACTCTCACTTGCAAGACGCAAAGGTGATTAACTATTACTGATCCTACATGTTGATATATCCTGAAACCTGGGGTTTCTCCTTTTTTAGGTAGTTATAAATTTTCTTGCAATATAGACTCATTTATGAACTATTAATCGATTAATTTGGTCTAGCACAACCCAGCACCATGCCATAACATGATACTTCTATAAACATAAATATTTGAACTCAAACAAATGACAAAATAAAACAAAATAAAAAACTACTATCCAATAAGAAAATAATATGCTGTTGCTCCTATTACCCCTGTGCTACTTCATTGAGACCAAATGACAGGCCAGTCATCTGGCCATGATATTTCTCCTCTCCATGAAAGACAGTCCATCCTCTTGATGTTGTTAAGTAGGATTGGCAGCAACTGGTATCTCCTACTACAACATCATAACAGTTTTTATTTACAAAGTGCTAAAAACATCTGTCACAACTATTCGAAAGTTGATGTTCAAAACAAACATCACCATAGCCCACATTGATTATACTCAGTTGCATGTTAGTATATTTCAGGCACACTTAATACACTTTCAATTTTGGCGTAGCATTTTGCTATGGCTGTATGGCAGTTGGGGTTGATGTCATTGAGAACTTTGTTATTGTCTCATAGTTCACAATTGCTAAAATAGTTTTAGTTTTCATGTAAGGCGTATTGCTTGAACTTAATTTCCTCTTTTGCAAGTACTGTTTTATTTACATGCATATTTTTAAATCAAAATTTTGCATGCACTCTAAATATATATCTAGATTTCCTTTGTTTTTTATTTGACCTTTTCATTGTCTTCCATTTTTAGATTATGCTTGCAGATAAACAAGCAACTTTAGAAAAACTAGAATGGGAGGTGAAAACGTCAAATAAGAAAATGGAAGATCTTCAAGGGGATGTTTCCAATATGGAATTCGAGATAAGTTCATTGATGGCTTTATTCGAAAAAGTCTCTGAAAATGCTTCAGGTGATTGTTATGATGGTAGTATACCATCGTCACATGAATTAGAGGCACTTCAATCAACGGTGAGGACACATCCTTGCAGCACCTTTTACCTTTTGATGTTAATCTCTTTAGACCATAAAATCTGATTAAAGGACAAAATTTTGATACGGTCAGTGTTTTTTCCTAAGTGGTTTTAAACGGTCATCTAGTGCATTTAGATGGTAAACGGTAGACAAGTGTGCAGCTTAGGCCCGAGCCAGACTTCTAAACTGTTAACAGCCTGTATAAACGGCATAAACAAGTGTAAATGGTACAGGTTTGCAACAGTTTCAGATGCCGTTCAGGTCATCCACAGTCCTGTCTAGGCTATGGGAGAGAATAGAGGGAGATGGAAAGGAGAGCAAGAAATTAAGTGGGATTTTGGGCTCTTTGGTGGGCTGGCAGAGCAAATTTGACGATGGTACATAGATCAAATTGTAAGGACAGCAAAGTATTCAGATTTACTTCAAGAAAGTTAGTGAAAAGTATTTAACCTTGCTGAAAAGTAGGCTACAGTACAAATTGTTTAATCCATTTAGACGGCATTTAAACACCATCTAAACAGCCTAAATGCTAAATGAGGCCTCACCACCCGTCTACTGAGCTTGTTGCTGAAAATATGAATGTAATTTCTATAATATTTACTGTTTTAAATATCACCTATCACCTGTGGTTTGCAGTTATTCCTTCATTCATCTGTCAGACATGCTTAAAAAAACTTGTGCAAAAAAGAATCTTGGAAATGATTTATTTTCAAACATAATCGGGGTAGTATTTTCATATTGTATGATTGCTACAGATGCCACTGTGGATGAAAACTGAGTAATCACGTTTAGTGGTGGTAAAGGGCCACACTCACCTGGCCCTTTCACAGTGCATTTTAGCTCTTTGCAATTTAATTTAAAATATTATGCAAATCTGCCTACGTTGTGCTGAGGATTGAGTTAATTCTTGCTAACATTTATTCATATCTGTCAGAGTGAAATCGATAGGATTGAGGTCGAGAAGATAGAGCAGGAAAGGATAACATATGCTGAAGCCCTTGCGGCTGCTAGAGAGAACCCTAACGAGGAGCTCTTAAATTTAGTTGCGGAGGCACGGTCAAGGCTTCAGGTCCTTGTACTATAATTCCTGGAGTGCCCCTTCTAATTTTAGAGTATGTATGATGATGTTAAATTGCTGATATAATTGTAAGTGTTGACTTGAGTTGAAGTGTGTGCGGAACTGTTTTGGCGGTGTTGGATCAAGACTGTAAATTGACATTATTTTATTTTGTAATCATATTTATTCGGTCCTGAGCTCTCAGTTGTTGGTCTGAAAACAATTTTTGCCCCTCTTGTGAACTTGTGCAAATATATTTGCACCATTGGTGGAGTAAATTAGTTGCTTTCATACATAATCTTATTTGGTTTGCGCTTATGCTGAATGTGAAGAACTGCATTGCGAGTTTTTTTATCAGATGTCTCCATGGATAAAAAATTGCTCTTATAGATTTATGAGAACCTGTAAAATCTTGCTTGCCTGGTACAACACTCTTACACCGAACACTGTCGCTGCTTCTTCTACAGGCCCCATAGCGGGGGTGGGGCGGGGACGACAACGGGGCCGGGGACAAAATCCGCGTCAGGAACCCCATATGGAAACGGGATGGGAAAATTTCATTTATATACTGTATTAGATAAATTTTTTCGCTTATTTTTAGTTTCGTAAATGGTAAATAGGAGCGGAACGAAAACGAAAAAAATAATACAGTACGAGATACGGGATTGAAAACTAGTAGCCCATTTTTCCATCCATTTTACCGGGATTCTATATTTAAACGAGATATCTCATTTTTTCTTCTTAGTTCTTTACTGGATAGGAGACAAACCAAGCCCATCTACTCAGAGTCTAGGAGCCCGACGCAAGATGGCAGAAGGACATGACATGGGCTCAGGCGGACTCGCGGAGGGATGAGGATGGACAATTGAGTAGCAGGCTGCCGTATAAAAATATCATCCTCGTATTTTTAATTTTTTGTTGAAATTAAGTGTTCAAGACTGCTTCACTATTGCTGGCTTACTTTAATAAATAAATATATTTGTTTTAATATTGATTTTATTTTATAGACTGATATTTTCGACTACATTATCGATTCTCGACTGATGTATTACGATCTGGATTTTTCCATTTTTCGAGTTGTCAATATCTTTCCGATCTTTTTTTATCTTACTTTTTCGTTTTCGTTTTTATTCGATAAAATAAATATGAAAATGAAAACAGTTCGTGTTTTCTTCACCATTGGTGTCTGTTTTTATCCCTACCTATATCCAATGAAAGCAACTCAACAGATGCTGTGGATTTTCTACTACGAGAAAACTGATTTGAGAGGAGGAAGTTAGATTGGATGATGTGGTTTAATTGGCTTGGAAAGCCAAATTAAGTGGGAAGCTCAATGGAAGAGATCCTAAATATAATGTTACACATGCATGGATGTTCATCTTCACACACGACAGAGTGGTTGCCAAATGTTTCAAAAACTTCGCGCACAACAGCCGGGGAGCCACCGATACCCAAGCTTCTGTCTCCACCACCAGTCCTCCACGAGACCCTCCCATCCTCTCATTCGATCTACTCGTCGCCATCAACAACACCACCACTATAAATTGCTTCATCCTCTTCGTCTCCAACCCACCCCGCAGAGCAAAAAATAAACCCAACACTCCTACCTCCCTCACCCGACCCGTACCTTGCGCCTGGCCGCGACATCACCTTAACCCCAACACCTCCGCAAAGATGTCGCGCGCCACGGTCGCAATCCTCTTCTACATCCTGGCCGTCGCCGCCGTCAGCGCGGCGGCTCAGGCTCCGGCCGCGTCGCCGAAGGCATCCAAGACGCCTAGTCCTGCCAAGTCACCTGAGGCTGCTAAGAAAGCTGCCGTCCCTGCCATGGCGCCCAAGGCCGCCGCCGCCCCGGTGTCGACAAGGAAGGCAAGCCCGGCCGCTGCACCGGCCACCAAAACCGAGGCGTCGAGCCCTCCTAAGGCATCGACCTCCAATGCGGCATCCCCCGTTGTTGTTGATGGACCCGCTGAAGGACCGGCTGATGCTGACCACTCCGGTGCTACTACCCTTGCGAGCGGAGCTGCCGTTGCCGGAGCTGCCGCCGTTGCAAGCATCCTCTTCTACTGAGTCACCGGAGCTGCTGCATTGTGGCGAGCCGTTAGGGTGGACACGTATACGGCAACGGGATTGACAGGAGTGTGCAAGTGTTTCTTTTCATTTGCTGTTGCAATACTATATGGGGTCAATCATTTCATATATGAATGGATTTATTTAATCGAATATATTTTCGATCTGTGTAGTGACCTACTGGTTCGCAGTGCAAGAATTTAATATGACAGTTAAGTAACCCTAAAAATAGTAAAGAAGTTTTCACTAGTTTAATTCAAAAAATATGTATTTTGAAGAGTCGCTGGACCTAGCATCAGCATTTCCACATGTTAACAGGAAAAAATTCCTAAAATTGTACAAATGTTGCAACATACACAAAAGTGCTAATGATTCACGCATATGCAAATACATGAAGCGGGCAAGGAATTTCTCATCAAAATTATTTCGTATAAACTACTCTCTTCGATTTTAAAATATTGACACCGTCAAATAATTATAACAAAAACGATGATCATTCGCCTTATTTGAATTTGTTTTTCAAATATGTAAAATTATTACTTGTATTTCAAATACTACAATGATAAGACAATTATAATAAAATATATTATATTTATCAAACTTTTTCAAATAAGATGAATGGTCGATGTTAATGTTAGAAGTCAACGGTGTCAGTATTTAAAAGAGTAAATTCTTTATTCCCCGTAAAAAGTTTATCCTTACTTGCCTTCTAATTTTTCCACTTCCCGTATTCAACATCATTCTTAATTTTTCTTCTTTAATTTGCCATAACCATTATATACTTAAAAACTTTTATATCTATCTAAGTTGAAAAAGACCAAAAATGTTATTGAAATTAAGAGAAGTAAAATTTGATATTCTTAAACTACATCCCTTTCTTGATCTGATATGCTTCGGTGTGCGTGGGGGTGTCTAGGGCGCTCGCATACCGCGCTCGCATGAGGGTTGGCATGAGTGCACCAGCGGCCTTCTGTGTACGCGCCCTGCTGCTGCTGCCACACTGGCCTGGTGATGGTCCGTGCTTCTTTGACTCGATTCCTCCAAAGAACTTCCTCACTCCTGCTTCGGATAGTCCTCTGCTTCCGATGCTTACTATGTCTTAGACTTCAGACCACGCCAGTGTCTTAGCCAGAGCATACAGGCAAGTTTCTTCTCCGATTCTCTTGATGCAAAATCTTTGCTAGATGAATGTTGTAGGTTTGATGTATGTAGGAGTTTGATGCTTGATTATCCAAGTTTAGTGAAGTAATGCTTACGTCAGATACCTGATTTTTCATAGGTAACCTGTCAAGTGTTGCCTCTACATAGGAAAAAAGAGATGTGTTGTGGTGCTTGAGAGTCACTAGAGGTATGTCCCTCTCATCAATTAATCTTAACCACTGATTTAAAAAATTAGTATCGGACCCACCATTTCGGTACCTTTGACTAAGTACTTTTTTATTTTAACCATCAGATCTGATCAAATGAACGACTGTGATTATCTCTGAGCATTGTAACATTCCTCCGGAAGAAAGTATACAAAAAGGTTCAGCACGACCAACGAAGCTAGGAAAGAGAATACTATGGTGCCTTACCTTTAGACATGTATCATTTTCAAGCAATTTTCAACTAAATATGTGCTATTAACAAAAGTCTTGGAACCTAGTGCATGTGCATCATGATGCTTGAACTTGAGCACAACCTAAACCTGTTTGTTATAAACATGAATGACCTTTTGCTGTTACGTTTTCTCTTTATATATATTGTTGGCCTAGACTATTTAATCTATGCCGCTTCTAGTCTGTCACAATATGACTTATGTCAGTATCTTTAGTATAGATCAACGAAGTTTGTTACATCAGGGTTCTTTTTTTTTTCTAAACCACTAAATGTCTTAGCTCCCGCTACAGATAGAAATAGCTCTTCTTAGCTTTTGCTGAAGACCACAGCTAAGAGGCTTAGCCCACTATTTTTTTGGCTTGGTATTTTTTTATATTTGTCACTATATTTTGGATTTGGGGGCTAAAAACTTGTGCCTTTGATACCATTTGGACGGCTAGATGTGTAAGTTTGGCACGTGATCCTTTCTTGTATAGGGGCATAAATCCTTCTTTTCCCTTGAACACAGTGAGGATAGCTTCCATTTCCCTGCACACAATATCTATTTGGCGTCCTCACCCCCTTTACCATCCTCCTACCCCTCCTCAACGTCCTCTGTAGTTCTCAGTTGTTTTGGAGTCAAAGTTAATTCTTGTTCCTATTCATCTTCGCATGTTGTCCATTGAAGTTGGCATCCAAAAATCAACAAATTTTATTTGATAGCATTGCCACTTTGAGTGCCATTTAATTGCAATACTTCTAATTCTATGTCATGCGTAAATTGGTTTATGGATAATCATTTTGGATTTACCTAGCATACTAGAGTTTCAAATCTAGCTATAACTTTTAGAACATGGTTTGCATATGGTGTGTGTGTCGCGTGCCTATGCGTGTGCGTGCATGTGGGGTGAAAATGGGTGTTGTATTGCTACACGGGTGGGTTGGGAGAAACACAACCACACGGATAAAGTTGTCGTATGAGGTAAACATTTTCTCTCACTGTTTATTGTGTCAAAGACACATTGAAGGACCTTGAAGCTCCAAAACATTAGGGGAAAAAATGGACCTTGTGCCCTTTGTTAGATTAATGTGACATTACACTCCTTTAAACTTATCTAAATATTTTGGCACTAGTATACCAAACATCCAAAAAAACACACTCCTTTTTTTATTGTATCTGCATGTTTTTTTATTGATGTGCAATTGACATAAGTTGATCACTATCATGTACTTGCATGATAAATGTGCAATCCCCTCATCTCCAAGGTATAAATACACAAGATGGAAACTAAGCAATGTATCCAAACCATTATATTTGCCCCAGATATCTTAATAGCCAATAAATTTCACATCCATGCACTTTTCTATTCATTGAAATGGATACCCTTCATCGTTACTTTTCATGCATGTCTTACATTTTGCTATACAGTGTCATGCAATAGACACATGGCAGCAATGCCCTCAATAGACATGCCAAATGTACAAGTCTTGCATGCTTATAATGGTTATAAATAATGAAGTGAGAGCATGAAAAGAAGAGCATCTTAGTGAAAGTGGAACATAGAACAAGGTAACAATGGTCTCGAAGGCAACTGCACAGTAGTACACTTAAGTGTATGAAGTACACCATAGTCCCCTTAAGTGTATGTCTTGTATGATGTGAGTATAGTTGGACTAATATGGATGTTTGGAATAGAATAAAGTGTTACTGATGGTGAGGAGGTGAAGTAGGGAGTACGTTTCTAACGAGCTGGTATAAATGAGATACATTCAGGTTGGGCTAGGAATCTCAATCCTAGACCGTGCCGTGTCGGACTCGAAGCACAACCCTAGTTTTAGTCAATGCAACCATGATACATAAGTCATGTTATGTAAGGATGCATTGTGCACGCTTAAGTTTTTTATTTTGATTCGGCCAGTACAGAGTTATGTAAATTACTGCTAAAATTTTATTCCTTGTTTCAGAATGGTGCCTACCACTAACAACCATGTTTGTAACATGGCTACAGGGATAGAAGCACCACCAGAAGACATTAGAAGGATCCCCAAATCAGCGCTAATGTGCATCATGCATTAATTAGGTCCTGCCCCAAACTCCAAGATCATGCTGACACCAAGGAAACCTTGAACTGGTGTATCGTGGAGTTCGCATGCACCTGATCCATGAGACCGCTATAAGGACCTTAGTGTGAGGGGGGGTTGGGAACCGGGCACCGACTAATTCTTACTTATCTACCACTTACTTCCAACTAGTAGGTCAGCACTCAAATCCTAGTATACTAGTGATAGGAAAAACAAGCGAGGCACAATCTATTATGTTAGGAGGCTATCAACTAAGAACACTAAGACTAGACAAAGATAAACACAAGCAACAATGTAGACTAGTGAATTTATACCAAGGAAGGAGCTAGAAGCTACGAGCTAGCTACACTAGGGATACAAAGAGCTAACAAGCATGCAAACGATCAAGTAACTCCTACTCTTGCTAGTGGTAGGATAAAGGCAAGCAAATATAGCACACAGTAAAGATAGTGAGGAACAACTTATCAATACTACTTGCAAGTATGAAATGTGAAAGCTAAAAACAAGTAATAAAGAGCTAGAGAGAGGCTCAAGATTTTTTTCCAATGCCTCGGAAGGATGGCACCTTCCCCGACTCCTTATTGGACCACTCCTATTGGGTCCCTGTAACGACCGGGTTTTCTCACCTTTCGATAATACCCGATCTTACGTGCCTTCGCCAATCCTAGGAGGTTGGCAAGCATGTTTATCACAAGTGAACAATCGAGAAACCATAACAGAATGAGTAAAGAAGGATAAGACAAATTAATTCAACGAGATCATCCATAGAAACTTATCGGACTTTTCGAAGCAGAGCAAAACTACCGGGAATCCAATAACTGGATCAGCAGAGAAAACAAGCGAGAGCAAGCACCAAAACGAACCACTTTCTCCATAGGCAACTCGAGTGCAGGAGCGAACCTTAAACCACAGCCGGAAGATATACGAGAATGAACTTCTAGCTGACCTCTGAAAAAGAAGGGCGTGAAAAGCCGTGAGTACGTGAATACTCAGCAAACTGCGCACTAACTATTAGCAATGTATGCATGCAAAGGGTAGTTTCAAGCATAAAAGCTGGCTCAAGTGCTAAATGCAAGTTCAAAACATTTTATTTTAAAGATGCAAGAAGTTTTATTTTAAAACAGTTCAATTTTATTATCTTGCCCTGCAGGGATCTTCGTTATCCTGAACGGGGGTTCTTTTTAAATGCCGGTGTAATCTCCACACTCGGCCACAGCTCAAAGGCCGGGGTACAAAACATTTTGAAATAGAAGAGGAGGAAGGAAAAAAAACTACTCAACGAGGAGCACAACTCAGGGGGGGTGTTCTTCAAAAAGGACGTGGCAATGCGCATTGACTGTAACTCTGCAGAGTTTATGCGCTTGGTCCCACGAGAAGTGTCACCCATATCAAGGACCGCAGCCGCAGCCCCCGATATAGTAACCACACAAGACCCATCCACAAGCTTTGACTGGCGCTATCCGTCCTCCAGGATAGGGATCTCAAGTGCCTACGTAATCGGGTCCTGGAGCTCTGAGGAGCCTACCACTGATCAGGTAAGGTATCTCGATCTCATGTGGGGAGTCATAGCTCTACACCACACTAACACAACACCGCCAACCCACGGGTAAACAACCGGTCTCGGCAAGCTTCAAGGTCAAGCTAACTGGCATACAGGGTAACGTGGTGTGCATGGTTGTCGACTGAGCGTACAAGGCTCAAAGGACTCGGTCCTTAATTGCTGGGGCAGGCACTATCTCCAACCTCAACGCCAACAAGTCTCACGGAAAGATCCCAGCCCGGATCTTTTCGTTGTACCCGCAACAGATACACCCATAAGGACTTCCCAAAAGTCTCCCAGCACCTCATACTCCTACCTGCCCCCGCTAAATAGTTTGTAGAGTTACTTACAAAACACACACATTTGAATCACAGTTCAAAAGCATTTAACACAAATTCCATTTTTATAGTGATAAGGTGTGAAGTATAGTAAATAAATGCAACTAAGCATGGCTAAGCATAAAAGTAAAGTAAAAGTACTAAAGCAGTCCTAGGGCTTATAATATGTGGAACAATAAATAGGCATGGCTTGAGAATGTTGCTAGCATATTTTAAAATAGTTGGCATGCAAATTATGGTTTCAAACAAAACATGCAGTTTAAAAGTTAGGATCAAAATTGGTCAAAGAGCGCGACTTGCCTTGTGAGTCAAGATCCCATCCGAAATCTAGGTCCTCGTGCAGAACAGCCTTCAAGAACTCGGCAACATCTCCAGCTAGACAAACGGCACGAAAAACAGGTGAGAAACTGAAAAGGACAACTCGACAACTACCAGAACGGACTCTACGGACAGATACACAAATTAGATAAGAACGGACTCCAAGACACGATCTCATGATCGTTTCTCGAGGGAAAGACACGGACTGGGCCGAATGCGTGAGAAACGGGGTTAGGACACGGGAGACGGCACGTGTCCAAGAATCTGGTCACACGTTGGCCCTAATAGGAAAGAACTGAGGCACAGTCACAGCCATGTGACCACAAGCTGGGTCACAGCCGGACCGTGGACACGTGTCCAAAGGCTTAGACACGGCGCTTGCCACGTGACCCACGAGATGGTCACCAGCTGCACGACTAGAGAACGAACTGGACACCACACGAGCTACGGATCGGCCTAACCAACAGGAGAGGAAACGAAAGGACAGAAGTGCTCACCAAAACTGGAGCCAAAGTTGAAGCAAGACCAAAGGGATGATGACCAAAGGCAAAAGCGGCGCCGGAACTCGACATGACCGAACAATCCCAAACTCGGGTTCGGTCACAGCCGATTCCGCTGACCTTGGCCCTGAGCTGGAACAATCTCTGCACATAACAGAAAACTTAGACTTCAGTACCAACTCGTAGCCACGAGTTGCGAACTTTGCAAAGCGACCAAAAAGATGCAAGGACAAGGGAACAGAGCTCACCATAGCTTGGTTCAACAAAGAGCCGGCGACGTCAATGTCACAGAAAACTTTCTGATGAAACAACCAGTGAGCTAACCCAAGGAATGACGACATGGATGGTTTAACCTGCTCTCAAAGTGGTGGCTCAAAGCAAAATCGAACAAGGAAGGAGACACAGAAGTCAGCACTCAAAGATTGAAATGAAACAACGAGAAACTGAATCGAGATATAGAGATGCTCACCGATACTTGAGCAAGAACCGAAGGGAAGCTTTGAGAACACGGGTCGAGGTAAAGACGACGTAGCTCAGATCCTGGGCGTCGGACACAAAGAACGGCGGTGATCCATCGACTAGAGACGGCCGAGCCAAAATGAAGACAGCGATGAACTCGGACAACGGGACGAAGACCTCGACGACACGACGACGGACAATGAGGACGGCATGAGCGATGACAGGGATGTAGCTTGAGACGGAGCCGAAGATGCTGGAGGGAAACGTCGCAGGACGGGAGATGATGCGAACCTCGGAACCTTGCGTTCAGACGACCTGCAACACGGTTCACGCCCAACTGACTCCTAACGAAGGCTTGATCTGAAAGGGGTTGACACAGTGCTGCAGTCTACGGCTCCCTAATCCCTCAGTTCTCTCTGATCCGGTTAGAACTGAAGGCCTGAGCCTAACCCTCCTTGTAACACACAGACAAACAGCATCGCCTTGCTAACTGAAGCTGAGAGCGGACTGTTGCTTTCGGTGCCACCGGCCAACGTTGAACTACTTAAAACTAGGCCAAAACTGGACTACCAGGCCACTGATCCTGACTCTCAACCGATGCACAGCACCATGCCACAAAGTTCTGGCTCCCCTCTGAAACTGCGCTTCTGATGGAGATAGACTAGCTCTTCCACTCCAACACAAACGGAACGCTCTGCAACTTCTGAGACTACGTTGGTCGGCGCCGACTAACGCACGCACTAGAACCTTGTTGAACTGCAGGGCTACAAATGGCTTTCGAGAACATGCTGCAAAGGACCAAGCAAAAGAACCACACGCTCACTGCAACTGGGGAACAACGTCACCGACCACCTCGACCACAGACTAAAACAGGCAGAATTGCTCGATCAATGCTCAGAAATCTGTGGTGGTAGATCGAAGACCCGCGGATGGTACTTCTCCTCCAAGCTGGGCACGAAAGCAACATCAGAACTGCCAACTGCGCAACACAAAGACTTGGGACTGCAGTGCTCACCAGAGGAACAAACTGAAACACTTGGATGAAGACGTTCTTCGGCAGCTCTCAGAGAACAACGATGTAGAACCATCGACATCGGCACGCGACTGAGGTTGAGGCGTAGGGGAAACTCACCAGCAGCTCGAAGTGAAGAAATCGCCGTTGAGTTGGACAAGCGGACGGCGAGGGCGGCAGTAACACGGCTCGGACGAGGGCGACGAGAACTGGGACAGGGTGCGCCGAAGCGGACACGAAAGGAGACGACGCCAGGGATGGTGCTGCTTCTGGCGATGCGAAGGCGGGTCGAGGACGGCTTGGGTCATGGGCGGCGCGGTTGGAGACGACCAGGGCGACGAGGATTGAGACGAGGTGCACTGCTGCGGGCCTGGACGAAGTCGGGGACGACGAGGCGGAGCAGATCGAGGTTGACGGGCGGTGCAGGGGTGCGCGATGAGGACGAACGGCTGGCGATAGCTGGACGGCCTGGGGTCGATGGGCGAGGAGACGCGCAGGGACAGGAACGGCGAGCACGATCCGGGATGAAGGCGACCTGGGCGCGTGTCGCAGCGCTACGGTGCGGGGCGCGCGGGAACGGCGCGAGCAGCACGCG
>BCLG01001319.1:63565-89298 GCA_001602295.1 Zoysia matrella | reverse complement strand
GGGCGCGTGTCGCAGCGCTACGGTGCGGGGCGCGCGGGAACGGCGCGAGCAGCACGCGCGGCAGCCTGGGGCGGCGCGATGCAGAGGACAAGCGGGGGCAGGGCTAGTGCGGGCTGGGGGCTCGACGGCGCGGCCTGCAGGACGTAGAGGCGGCGAGGTGCAGAGGGCAGCGCGGTTGCCATGGGGGGGTCGAAGAGTCGGAGGCAGTTAGGGGCTCGGTGGCAGCTGGAGCCAGGTAGTGCTCGGCTGGATTAGGGTGGCCGGCGACTAGGGTTGGGAAAGAGGCGAAGCCATTAGATCGAAGTGAAATCGACGGCCGAGATCGCGAGAAGGCTAGCAGGCCGACTGGGCCAAAAGAGAGAAGGGAATTCGGCCCACTAAGTAATTCGGGCTGTTACAGTCCCAGTCCCTCCTGCTTTTACCGAAAAGGTGTCCTCAAGGTATGCTCAACTGCCAGAGAGGAAGCACAATCGTTCCCTAATGCCCTGGGCAATACTTTCTCCAAGTACAAGACTACCAAAGCTCCGGTGCTCACTCTTAGTGTCCTTTTCAAGCAGAGAACCTGAAATCACTTGCAAACATGTGATGTCTTCCACAAATATCACATAAGCTCAATCACCAACTCTTAGTTGGTCTAGGCTGGTATAGACCAAGAGTAACAAATCGAAACACTCCTCTCAAGCCTCACAAACTTTAGGAATGGATGGATGCTCTAGTTACTCTCTTTTTAGCACTATAGCTCTCTCAATCTTTCTCTTGTTCTCTCCTTGGTAGCCCTTGGCTCTCACAAAGTTTACCCTTAACTTCCCTAGCTGCAGGTCACCTTATCTTGGGCTGTATCATGGCTACATATAGTGTACCAACTCAAACATAGAAGTTTATAGCCGTTGTCAATTGTATGCTTATTCCAAGTGTCGGACTGTTCGACCACATAAACCGTTGGAACGAAGGTAGAATTTGACTTTAACTTAGAAATGATTATATATTGGAACGGAGGTAGTATTTGGTTTCCTTGTTTTATATTGGCATTCATGGCATGTGTTTTATACTGTAGGAAGCAACGAAGCAACCAAAGAAAGAAAAAGAGTAACCAGTGGTCTTGCCGCTAAACATGCTGAATTCATATGTGGACGGTTGGCATTCTTGCTTCTTTACAAGTCACAGGTGACATTCACTCCAGGAAAGACTGCCTAGCCGCATCGCCCCGCTTTGAACTGATTTAGTTGATATTCACTCCAAGAAAGACTGCCTAGCTGCATTATAATTTATTAAATAATTTTGTCAGATGATAAACTATGAGATGCAATTAAACAAATTCAAAATTCATTATTTAAAATTTAATAAATTTTTAGGGTGTTACAGTGCTGCGTTGTTTGGATCACGTACTGAATGTCAGGTGAGGAGGCAGGACATGAACATAAAATGGTGGCAATACCAGTTTTTTATCAATTAATTCTACTTTTGTATACCAACGAATTAAATTTGTACAATACATACCTACTAGATGCACTGTACAAGTTTTACATTGCAAAAGAGAAAAGACATTTGCAACATATAAGTTTTGTGTTCCAAAAGAGAAAAAACCTTTGCAACGAAATCAACAGTTCACACAACACATTATACATGTTGCAAGATTGTTAGATACTTGCAATGATTCTAAGATAAAATTTGTCAAAACCATATTAGTTCATGGCAATATTAACAACAACTTGCAACCAAACAATAAGTTGTGGCAATATGATCTATTTATTGCCACAGTTTTTGTTGAATTCACAATGTAGTATCATCGTAGCAATATTGTCCCCTATCGCCACCAAATTTGAAAGCTGTGGCAATAATATCTATGTATTGCAACAAAACTAGTGTCGTTGCAGCATTGAGCGTGGCTAAAGGGTCCCAATTTAGTAATGTGCCCAACCTATCCTGGGTTACATTTTTTTTCCTTAATTCCTACAGCAACACCAATAAGCATTCACAATTAGGTTCTAGCCACATTTACTGCTCAGCAATCGATTCCTTTGCTGTTTATTAGATCTCCCTGAGTGATGAATTAAAATTATCATTAACTTCTCCTTTGACAATGCCATTAACTTAAATATCCATAATGCCTACAACAACGCGTGGGGAATTCACCTAGTTTCAATCCATTAAGCATCTCTAAATATTTTGGCAAAATATATAAACCAGCAAAAAAGAAACATAGCTTTTTTTTTGTTTCTGCATATTTTGTTTTCATTGAAGTGCAATTGACACTTGCAAATAAGTAGCTCACTATCATGCATTGATGCGACAAGTGTACAATCCTCATATCTCCATGGTATAAATCAAGGAGATAGAAGGAAGTTGTAGAGTGTCCAAACCATTAATATTTGCCCCTCATATCCTAGCTTGCAATAAATTTCACATCCACACTGTTTGTTTAATTCAAAACAGATACCCTTATTCATTATGTTTCATGCATGTCTTACACTTTGCAATGTATAGCACTTGGCAGAAAAACCCTCTTTGGACATGCCATATGTACAAGGTTTTGCATGCTTCTACTGGTTATATAATGCACTTAGAGCCCAAGAGAAGAGCAACTTAGCCAAAATAGAAAGGCCTAAGGCACAAGGTGATATTGAGCCTGAAGGTAAGGCCACCTTAGCCCGCTTACATGTACGCCTTGTATGATGTGAGCATAGCTGGACTAATATGGAAGTTTGAAACATTACAAAGCATTAGTGGGGGGTGAGGATGTGAATTGTAGGGAATGCGTTTCTATAACGGATTGGCATAAATGAGATACATGCAACGAAGGGCTATATACAAATCTCAATCCAAGACCGTGTCGGACTCGGTTTAAGCATAGCCCTAGTTTCAGTCAATGCAATCACGATAATTAAGTCACGTTATGTCAAAATGAATTGGGTGTGCTAAGTTTTTACTTTGATTTTGGCCAACTCCAAACAGGAGTTATGTAGATTGGCGTTGTAATTGTGTTGTATGTTTCATAATGGTACCTAGTACTAGCAACTCATGATTGTGACATGGCTGCAGGGATGGAAGCACCACCAGAAGACTTCAGAAGGATCCCCATGACAACGGTGACACGCATCATGCACCGCGCCCTACCCCGGAACTCCAAGATCAACACCGACACCAAAGATGCCATGAACCAGTGCATCTCGGAGTTCACCGCACGGCTGACCCATGAGGCCGCACGGGTGGGCAAGGAGGAAAGTCGTCGGATTATGTCCGGCGATGACATCATCTTGGCCTTGGGCCGCATGGGTTTCAGCAACTGTGTCGGCCCTCTCACACTGTTTCTTCGGCGCTACCACGAGTCCGAGGGCATCATGCCACGCGGTTGGCAGGACGAGCTAGCCTCACAAGAATTGATGTCATCCTCACAGGTGGTGGTGGAGCAGCAACTGCCGGCAGCCATGCCCACTGTGAGTGTGGAACTGCAGCCACCGGAGCTGAATCTCACTCTGGGATTGGCTCTGCCGGTCCCGCGTGATGTCACAGAGCTGGGGCTGCATGAAGACGTATACAAGGTGTGGCCTAGGCCTGCTGGGCCGATGCCACTAGCCGATGGCAACCAATGAACTGTTTTATGTTGAGGTGAATCCTCAAAGGAATAAAAAATCAAACGAGGATACTATGAAACCTCGGCAATGATGAGAGATAAACATGTTTCTTAGATCTGCTGGCTGAGATCAAGCCTTTCCAAATGTACTTTTAAATGTTCTCATTGTGGAGACTCTCTGAAAATATTTTTCTATGAAGAAAAGGAAACGATGTCTTAAAACAAAAGAATTTTCCGTTAACGAGTTTCACTTGCTGCCAGTGAGGACTACGTGAAGTTGGGATTCATTTGCTCATACATTCCACACTCATCCACCACATTGTTATATTAAATAAAACCTTCTGATAATCATATTTTTTTTAAAAAAATCTGACTACTTTATATCCTGGGCTACTTCCACCCCTCTTGAGCAACACTTTTTTTTTTTTGAAATCATCTTGAGCAACACTTGCTGCATGAAGCATTTGCTCGGCTGATGGCTCCCTGGCTTTTGGCAATGATTTCCTCGTCCTGTTCCTGTAATCAACGCTGCCATTGATTTGCTCAAGTTCAATAATCTGTTTCTCAAGAATCTGCCTTCACTGCCTCCTGCAGTCTTAAGGTCACCATGAGCAAATGCAGCTTCGCTGGTTTTCCTAAAGCCAACTCATTTGATTCGTCCTGGATGGCACTGGCTTTATCGCAAGCTCAGTCCTTAACGACTCCTTTTGTGGCACACGGTACTTGCATATAATACATTGGGTGCCAAAACTCTTCCTTCCCCTTGAACAGAGCCAACCCAAACACCCCCAAGAAAGCGCAAGACTAACTTCAATACAAGCTATATATCTACTAGCCTGTCTAGCATAGTCATCATTCAAAGATGGTAAAAAGGCGAAACGACCGCCAGCTGAACATGAGAAATAGCAAAAGAATAACATCCCTTGCATTCCACACATCAAAATCAGCACTTATTTATGCGCATTTATAATGTAATCCAATCAATAGATGTGATCGAGATGGAGTATGTATGACATGGTGAGCCAAGACCACTTGATCACATCAGGGTGGTCGATCGAGGGACAGAAAAAACTCTGATTTGTTTCCATGGTTTTTGAAAAAAAAAAAAAGACAACGACAAAGTTATGACTTGTGAGATAGCGGGCCATAGTGGTCGCTGTAGCTGGATGTAGCTGATTTAGATGTGCCAATGCTCTAGGATGTTTGTGCTATATCCAAGATAGCAGCTATTTTCATATGCATTTAGCTTCTGCTAGAGGAGCTACGTAGGCTGATGAAAATAAGCCGCGCAAGGTCCAAAGCTGGGTGGGCGTTCTGGCTTCTTCATCAGCTATGCACATTAACGGGTAGGTCATGAACCCACTACTTCCCCATCCAACACTCTGCTCCACGTCCAATGCCGATCGTGAGCTCCAGTGCCGATGGCCCCCACATGATGTGCCTCTTCATCTACTCTGCCATCACTTCCCCTCTTCACAATGCTCTGGCCCAGCACCCCGCCGCTACCTCCCCTCCTCCTCATGCCCCACTCTACCGCCCCGCTGCCACCTCCCACTCATAGCTGCAGCCATTCCGTGTTTCCTCTGAGGGTAATGGTTGTTGCTCCCTGACACCGGTATCATTAACTTATATCTGTGACGGTGCCATTAATTTAAATTATATGTAATTCCTACAACAATGTGTGAGAATTCACCTAGTGTCAATCCATTAAGCGTCTCTAAATATTTTAGCAATAATATATGAACCAGCAAAAAAGAAACATAGCTTTTTTATTTGCTTCTGCATATTTTGTTTTCATCGATGTGCAATTGATACTTGGCAAATATTTAGCTCACTATAATGTATTGACACGATAAGTGTGCAATCCTCATATCTCCAGAGTGTCGAAACCATTAATATTTGCCCCTCATATCCTAGCATGCAATGAATTTCACATCCACACAAGTTTTTTAATTCAAAACAGATACATTTATTCATTATGTTTCATGCATGTCTTACACTTTGCTATGAAGTGTCATGTGATTAACAGATGGCAGCAAATCGCTCTTTGGACATGCCAAATGTACAAGGTTTTGCATGCTTCTAATGGTTATATTTTCTTTCATTGATGTGCAATTGACACTTGGCAAATAAGTAGCTCACTATAATGTATTGACACAACAAGTGTGCAATCCTCAAATTTCTCGAGTGTCCGAACCATTAATTTTGCCCCTCATATCCTAGCATGCAATAAATTTCACATCCACACAAATTTTTTTAATTCAAAACAGATACCCTTATTCATTATGTTTCATGCATGTCTTACACTTTGCTATGTATAGTGTCATGTGATTGATACTTGGCAGAAAACCCTCTTTGGACATGCCATATGTACAAGGTTTTGCATGCTCCTACTGGTTATATAATGCACTGAGAGCTCAAGAGAAGAGCAACTTAGTGAAAATGGAAAGGGCTAAGGCACAAGGTGATATTGGGTCTGAAGCTAAGGACACCTTAGTCCGCTTAGGTGTACGCTTTGTATGATGTGAGCATAGTTGGACTAATATAGAAGTTTGAAACATTACAAAGCATTAGTGGTGGGTGAGGACATAAATTGTAGGGAATGTGTTTCTATAATGGATTGGCATAAATGAGATACATGCCAGGAAGGGCTTTATACAAATCACAATCCGAGACCGTGTCGGACTCAGTTTAAGCATAGTCGTAGCTTCACTCAATGCAATCACCATAAATAAGTCATGTTACATCAAAATCATTGGGTGTGCTAAGTTTTTACTTTGATTTTGGCCAACTCCATGCAGGAGTTATGTAGATTGGCGTTGTAATATTTGTTTATGTTTTAGAATGGTACCGAGCACTAGCGACTCATGATTGTGACATGGCTGAGGGATGGAAGCACCATAAGAAGACTCCATAAGGATCCCCATGACAGCAGTGACACGCATCATGCACTGTGCCCTACCTCGGAACTCCAAGATCAACGCCGACACCAAGGATGCCATGAACCAATGCATCTTGGAGTTCACTACACGGCTGACCCATGAGGCCGCACGGGTGGCAAGGAGGAAAGTCGTCGGATGATGTCCGGCGATGACATCATCTTGGCATTGGGCCGCATGGGTTTCAGCGACTACGTCGGCCCTCTCACACTGCTGCTTCAGCGCTACTGCAAGTCTCAGGGCATCATGCCACGTGGTTGGCAGACCGAAGTAGCCTCACAAGAACCGATGTCGTCCTCACAGGTGGTGGTGGTGGTGGAGCAGCAACTGCAGGCAGCCATGCCCACTGTGGGTGTGGAACTGCAGCCACCGGAGCCGGATCTCACTCTGGGATTGGCTCTGCCGGCCCTGCGTCATGTCATAGAGCTGGAGCTGCATGAGGACGTATACAAGGCGTGGCCTAGGCCTGCCGGGCCGATGCCACCAGCCGATGGCAACCAATGAACTGTTTTATGTTGAGGTGAATCCTCAAAGGAATAAAAATCAAACGAGAGGATACTATGAAACCTCGGTGATGATGAGAGATAAACATGTTTCTTAGGTCTGCTGGATGAGATCAAGCCTTTCCAAATGTACTGTTAAATGTTCTCCTTGTTAAGACTGTCTAAACAAATAATTTCCTATGCAAAAAAAAAAACTCTGTGCCATGTCTTAGAATGAAAGAATTTTCCTTCAATGAGTTCGATTTGCTACCGGTGGGGACGATGTGAGGTTAAGGTTCATTTGCTCATAATTTCGACACTCATCCACCTCGTTGTTATATTAAATAAAACCTTCTGATAATCCTATTTTTAAAAAAAATCTGACAACTTCATATCCTGGGCCACTTCCACCCCTCTTGAGCAACACTTGCTGCATGAAGCATTGGCTCGCTTACTGCTCCCCGGCTTATTGGCGACGGTTTCCTTGAACAGTTTCTGTAACGCCTCCGCCATTGATTAGCTTAAGTTCAAAGCAGTAGCGTAATCATCCTAGCTCTACAGTGTAACCTTCCTCCGTGAGAAGTAGGAGTCAGCAACCTGCCAGGCTTTTGCTTCTAACAGCTTCATCAATCAGTCGAGTCTAGGAGGCTACAACATCTTGAATATTTATTGTTTGAAAAAATATTTCCTTCAAGATGCACCTAAAGGCTATTGCCATTTAAAAATTATTGTTGTCAACAATCAGAGATAGTTTGTTTTTAGAAAAGGTTGGGGACGTTGGAGAATTCGCAAAAGCTATGTCGAATGCTGTTTGCATTCTCATAATGTGGTCATGTTTGTTTCATTGCATGTTGTCTCTGCATCCTGCAAACGTCAGGTGATGCCCTTTATTGCTATTAGATCCTTGAATGCATGTTTTTCAGATTCATGTATTGTTTTTCACAGAGAGCATTTGAGTGACATTTTGTTCTTAAATGTTATCTTTTGTTTTTTGGCCGACCAAGTGTTTTCAGTTTGCTCATTTCCAGTGTGCTTAATATTCAATCAAATTTTCAACTTTTCTTCAATGTTTCAACTTTCTTTTGTGCCTTGCAAAGTAGCTTGCCCTAACGGGTCCTGTTCCGCCACGCATAGGCTTTTTCTAGCCTGCCTCCGCCCACCTCCAACTTCGCCAGTTGGGCCAAATTCATTTCTATTGGGCCATGCCTAATTTAGAGGCCTTCTTTAATCCCAACCAGGTGGGCCACGTCCAACCATCAGATGAGATATAGTTTGTTATTTTGAACTTCAAATTAAATTTCTCTTATTGTAATTTATTTTTTAAAATATGTTTAAAATTGTTCTTTATAATAAATAAAAAAAGACCCTATGAATCTATTTTTAAAATTTTATGGATTTTTTAAATATTCTGTGTTAATGAATCGAATGTTCCTACAGTAAGATTTTATTGTTCCAGTTATGAATATAAATTGTTGTAGCTGTGACTATAAATTATTCTAGTATTAAGATTTAATTGTTCCAGTGGTAAAATTAATTACCTACTAATAAAAAATAAATTGTTAAATAGGAAATAAATAAATAATAATAATAAATAAACCTAATAACAATAAAGTATAAAAATAAAGAAATACAAAATAATAACTTGAAAGTATGGAAGTAAACTTAAGTTAATAAAGAATAAATTAAAAATTATAAAATGAAAAAAGAAAAACGTGCCTTGGGCCAAGCAAGCCAGAGGAAAACGTACATTGGGCTGAAAAAAAAGAAGAAAAAACCCATCTGGAGAGGGGTGTGCGGAGGGAGGTGTCGCGTTGACGTACGCGGAGCGGAAGAATCCCGTGCCCTAACTACCACAAGGTCATCATCCCCTAGCAGGTGGGAATCTTCCACTCCGCTTGGGCCAACGCTGGACCTCTCCCCGACCACCAGCCTTACCAAAGCCCAATGACTGCAGCCGAAAAGGCCTAACCTCATCGGAGACCTTCAGATTCGAGAAAGAATGATATACCACAAATGCTGAAACATTGGACACATATCTCGCGTGTTCAGAAACTCGATGTTGGAGGCTGCCAAAATAGTCAACTGTTGTTTGTGTTATTTTTTATAAATGAATTCTGGCATTTACGTTCACTTATTTATCAGTACACAGAGGATGCTTCTGGATTGCTAAAGCAATCAGCATGACAGCATCCTTACCAGCTGGCTGGCTACGTGCCTTTCTATTTAACACACCCCTCATACAAGCACAGAGCACCAAGCCAACACACCACACCGTACACACCAATGGCCATGGTTCCTCAAAGTCCTATAGCCAATGCTCCCTGCCCCTTGGCAGTCGAGCTCGAGCCCGCCATTCCCATGGAAGCAGCAGCAGCTACTGAGCCACCGGCGCCTGCGACGGAGCTGGTGATGATCCGGGAGCAGGACCGGCTGATGCCGATCGCGAACGTGGTCCGCGTGATGCGCCGGGTGCTCCCTCCCCACGCCAAGATCTCCGACGACGCCAAGGACGTGATCCAGGAGTGCGTGTCCGAGTTCATCAGCTTCGTCACCGGCGAGGCCAACGACCGGTGCCACGGCGAGCACCGCAAGACGGTCACCGCCGAGGACGTCGTCTGGGCCATGGAGCGCCTCGGCTTCGACGACTACCTCGCGCCCATCAAGGCCTACGTCCGGCGCATGCGCGACTACGACGGCGCGGGCCGCGGTGGTGGTGACAACGCCCAGACGAGGGTGCACGTGCACCACGCACCCGCGCCGCCCCTGCCGATGGCCGCGCCCCTCGGGGTGCAGGTGCAAGCGCCGCCCGTCGCGTTCCCGAACAGCGCTCTGGCAGCTCACAGGTACGGCGCCGTGCCCCTTCAGCTGCAGTTCGGCGCCGCGCCACGTTTCGGAGCCCAGCGCAACGTGCTCGGCGGTGAGCGTTCCGTTGCGGCCGCTTACCACGGAGCGCCGACGATCGGCGCCGAGGAGACCAGCTCGTCGACCGTGGAGCAGCCGACGGCAGACGCTGCTCCTCGTCGCCTGCATTACCCGAACTAGTCCCCGTCTCAAGATCCTAATAAGGTGCTTCGCCGCTCTCACTTTACCGTCGCCGTCGTGGGACGAGCGCGCGCGGCGTGGACTTCGTCGTCGGCCTGTCGTCGTTAGCTAGCCTTCTTCCTTGTTGTTAATTATTCTAGTACCGTGATTAGGCTTCTGTAATTCATTCCACTGCTCCATCAAGCAAGAAATTCGAAACAGTGACTCATCATGCTTACGTGCGTTGTCGCTCGCTCGCCATGAATGGGTTACTGACTAGCGACCTCATCTACCTTGCATTGTGCTTCTTAACTACGTGCGTTCCATCACGACTGATCAAGTGCACTGCACGCACGCCAGCATGCAAAGCGTGCACCGTGCGCAGGATAGCTTGAACACTCACGTCTCTCTCTCTCTCTCTCTCTCTCTCTCTCTCGTCAGTGTTGACCTTTAACGAGTTCGGATGGTCCGGCGACGTTTGCACGGTGACGGCAGTATGTGCGTGCCGCGCGCGCGGTGAAGAGGAAACTGCCACGGTTCTGTTGTGCCGGTGGCGTCACAGGGCGTTGTCGCGCGCGGCAGAGTCGATGCGCTGGCCTTTCGGAGAGCGGCGACCAACAGCCGGCATCGCGCCAGCGTGCTCGCGCTCCGGCGATCCACGCGCGAAGAACATGTGTGTCGCGCCGTGGCCGCTTGCACCGGGCAGCTAGTTTGTCCGTCTCTCTATAAGCTGCCTTCACCCTCTCGTGCAGTCTTATGCTCACCATGAGCAAATGCAGCTTGGTTGGCTTTCCTCGTTCGGCTCGCCTGGAGGCAGTGGCTTTGTCGCCATCTTAGGTAGTGTTTGGTTAGAGAGTTGTAACGCAATCGTACACAGTAACAAGTTACAGTGCAATCGCAATCAAAGTAATAGAGACCTAGCTTTGTTTGGTTCCCACCGGTAACGGAATCAGAGTGCTCAAAAAATGCACTCACGTAGCAACAGATGCCAAACTAGAGAGCCTCAAAAGCTTGCTCAGGCTAGTGAGGCTGAAATCTGCGGCGTCCGTGCAGCTCCTAATCTCCCTATAGCTATAGCCCGCCCTCCACGTCTGCGAACCTGACGAGCTCGGCCATGGCAGTAGGGGCAGGACTGGCTCGTCCCCACCACGGCCACCTCCGCCTCGGTGTCATCGACAGCGTCGATCTGCGCAGCCTCGGCCCCGCCGCGTGCGCTCGCGGCCCCGCCTGCTTGTGGTGCTGCACGGGGCAACGGTTCTTCTCTTCTTCGCGTCCTCGACTGTGGCCGGAGGCGGCGTGGCGCGGGGATGGGAACGGCAGCGGCGTACTCCATCTCCTTGCCGACACCGATTGGAAAAAAGAGGCCTCGGGGCTGGTGGAAGGGAGCGAAAGGAGGAAGAGAGGGAGGAGGATGACGAAGAGTGTGGTGATTGAGGACTGTAAGGGATTTGATTACGGTGGGCGTTGAGGTTTTTCGGATTAGAACAGGCCGGTATCTGATTACCCTGTTTTATTAAAAAAAAGATAAATTTTATATATTTTATTATAATTTGCTTTATTGTTAAAGGAGTTTGAATTATAATTTATAATTTTTTGATTTAAATTAATTTTTTAAATAAAACGAAGCGTCAAAATTGATGTTAGAAGGTAACAGCGACAACAGAAGTAAATGTTAATAGTTGTAGTACATGAGTGGCTTTGTCTAGCGAGGTAAGCTAAGTAACCAAGCAGTACTCTACATATATATCGGTCACATTCCACATTTCAGTATGTCATGTCCATCCTGCAGCTTCGGCCACACTTTGGCGAGCTGCTCAATCGAGTAGTGTACATATTTGTCAAATTTTAAGGAAAAACTACAATTTTGTTGTCCATGTTGGAATAAACGTTGTTGATGTTTTGTAATGCCTTTGTTCTTAAATTGATGTCATCGTTGACTTTTAACATTAACTTTGATTATTTGTTTTATTAAAATTTTTTAATAAATATTATATATTTTGTTATAATTTGATTTATCATTAGAGTTATTTGAATCACAACTTAAAATTTTACACATTTGAACTAATTTTTGAATAAGACAAATAGTTAAAAGTTGATGTTAAGAGTCAATACCGACATCAATTTAAAAACGGAGGGAATAAGAATAATGATGTTACACAATTTACACAGCCACGTTTACGAGGTTCCCGAAGCTAGCCAACTGGCCCTCAGTGTGGCAATATTATTTTTAAGTTGTCACAGATAGTTTTCACCATCAGATAATTTAAGCAAGCGTTGTTTTCATGCAATGGAGAAAATGAAAGGATGTTTTTTTCACTCCTGTCAAGAGGAAAAGGCGTTTTTCCACTCATGCGTGGTAGGCATTTTTAAATTTACAGCCAAAATCATAAATTTAGAAGTTGTGCCAAGTTTGAGACATCTTATAAAATGGAATGGTGTCCTACTTCAATAAAAAATCCTGTATAATGGGCGACCATCCGTACTAATAAACGTGAAGAGCCTGGACCGAGCGGGATAGGCTGCTGAGGTCGCCAAGAGGGAGCGGGACGGCTTGGCAGGCGAACTTCAAGCCCTAAGGTCGGCGGGTTTGAGTCTTCTGAAGAAGTTGCACTACGACGTGGAAGACTCTGCCCCGCCGGGGGTCCTTAGGCACGCCCTGCATCACCTGTCGGAGGTCGTCGTCGACGTTGTCATGAGGGCACTGGAGGACGAGTCCGTGACAGCCCTAACCCTGGCTCGCTCCCACTATCTGGACACGGATTTCAGCATGGTCGTCGAGGGCTTTGCATCCGGCTACTCGAACGAGCAGTTGGACGCGCTCAATGCTAGAGATGCAGGAACCAAGAGCGAAGGCCGTCGCCGACTTCAAGACGGAGAACTTTTTGCCCGAGTGGTTTGGCTCGTTCCCCTATATATAGAGTCAAGTTTGTAAAAAGTCATGTCTCGTGTAATGAACGGTATCAATGCAGAAATCATCATTGCACGAACGAGCCCAGGTTTTTGACCCCTTTTCGCTGCTTGCGACTGTTTTTCGCGTTGTCAATCAAACGAACGGGTCGAGTATAGCTCGTAGGGTCGGGTGTCGGGCCCGATACAGCAGTAGAGCGTCATCGGCTCCCGATCGTTGATAGTATAGCCGCGAGGAGACTTCAAACGAAAAACATGCGCAAAGTTTGTTGCGTTCGGAGATCACCCGCGAGCTCGACGCGGGCCGGAGATCCGACCCCGAAGAAACAGAATGAGGTGTGAACTCAAGTTTCCGACCCCTTTTCACTGCTTGCGACTGTTTTTCGCGTTCCGTTGGGCATCAATCAAACGAACAAGTCGAGTATAGCTCGTAGGGTCGGGTGTCGGACCCGATACAGCCGTAGAGCGTCATCGACTTCCGATCGTTGACAGTACAGCCGCGAGGGGACTTCGAGCGAAAAACGTGCGCAAGGTCTGTTACGTTCGGGGGTCACCCGCGAACTCGACGCGGACCGGGGATCCGACCCCGAAAAAACAGAACGAAGCGCGAGTCAGCGAAAAAACGAGACGCAAAAGGTCAACGAGGAGCGGTGCTCCGGCACAACAAATAAAAAAGAGACGAGTGAGGTCGGACGTTTCGACACTCGGGAGGGCGAAGGCAAGTAGCCCTCGGGTGCGGGGCGTGGCCGAGGCGGCCACGGTTCACAGCCCAAAAACGATAAGCGAGAGTAAGTTGCGAGAACTTAGCTGCTTTCAAGTGTAGAACCTTCGGAGGCTCTCGATGTTCCACACGTTCTCGAGCTCTCGGCCGTCCTCGGTTGCAAGCTTGTAAGCGTCGGGCCTCAAGACACGCTTGATTACAAAGAGTCCTTCCCAGAGGGGCGACAGCTTATGTTGGTCAGCTTTCGTTTGCACTCTTCTTAGCACCAGATCTCCTACGTTTAACGCCCGACCCTTGACACGCCGAGCGTGTAGTCGTCGTAATCTTTGCTGATACTTGGCGGATCGTAGGAGGGCGACTTCGTGCGCCTCTTGCACCTGGTCGAGAGCGTCTTGCAGTGTATTTTGCGACCTTTTCTCGTTGTAGGCTCGGACTCGTGGAGAGTCGTAGTCGAGGTCGGTCGGCAGCATCGCTTCTGCTCCAAACGTCATGAAGAATGGTGTGAACCCTGTGGTTCTGTTGGGGGTCGTTCGCAGACCCCAGAGGACGGACGGGAGTTCGCTGACCCATCGTCCGGCCACCTGCCTGACGGAGTCGTAAATCCGAGGCTTTAGTCCTTGGAGTATCATTCCGTTGACCCGCTCGACCTGCCCATTCGTCTTTGGGTGCGCCACAGAGGCAAAATCCAGTCGAATGTGGTACTCGTCGTAGAATTCTCGGAACTGTCGGCCGGTGAATTGTGCTCTATTGTCGGTGATGATGGAGTTCGGAACCCCAAACCAACAGATGATGTTGCGGATGAAACCGACCGCCCGAGCTGAAGTGATCTTGGGCACTGGCTCGGCCTCAATCTATTTGGTGAACTTGTTGATGGCGACAAAGAGATGGGTGAAGCCACCGGGTGCCTTTTTGAACAGTTCGAGGATGTCGAGTCCCCAGACAGCGATGGGCCAGGCGATCGGGATCGTCTGGAGCTCTTGGTCCGGTAGGTGCGTCTCTCGGGCGTAGAATTGGCAGCCTTGGCAGGTTCGAACGAGTTTTTCGGCATCAGCTACTGCCGTCGGTCAGTAAAAACCTTGACGGAAGGCTTTACCGACCAGAGTTATAGGGCCGGCGTGATGACCGCAAACGCTCGAGTGTATGTCGTCGAGCAGGTGCATGCCTTCCTCTCGAGGGATGCAGCGCTGCAGTACGTCGCTCGTGCTTGGTTTGTAGAGCTCGCCGTCTGAGATGACGTAGGCTTTGACCTGGTGCGCGACCCTCCTGGCTTCGTTGACGTCGGTTGGAAGAGTGCCATCTTGAAGGTAAGTGAAGATATCGTGGGACCAGTCGGAGGCGACGGCCATTACCTCCGCCCCCGGATCTGGGGTCGGCTCACTGCTCGTGCCCTCGACGGACGGGTCCACCTTGATCCTGATGGAAGGCTTGGTGAGGACTTCGAGAAAAACGCCGTCGGGGACCGGCTCACGCTCCGAGCCCATCTTCGCGATGGCGTCGGCGGCTTCGTTGTCCCGACGTAGAATGTCATGGAATTCGAGCCCATCGAACTTGTCTTCGAGTTTACGAACCTCTTGACAGTAGGCCCCTTCCTGGCGCCTTAACTGTCGGCGTTATGACCACCGGCACAGTACAAAATACGATCGAGGCGATGGTGTGCCTTCGTATTTGATGTGGCTTAGCCTATGGAAGACTCAATGAGGTTTTTTACCTGGTTCGAGCCACCTCGAACGGTGTAATACTTTACGTTCAGAGGTAGTTTATATCGATGGATGAGTACAAAGAGCCGGATTCTCTTCTGGAGAGGATCCGGCATCTAAGTCATAGGGTGCTCGATGCACGTATTCGTGGGGGTGCTCGCGCGCGTAAACAGTTACACGCGAGAGTTCAGGGTTTCGATCTCTCTCTCTGTCCCCCTCTATCGCTCCCTGGACCTCCTTTTATATAGGGCGGCCCGGGGTTACAAAATGGGAGAGCCCTACACGGTTTTACTGTCTCGCTGACAGGTGGGTCCTCTATTGACGTCGTCGTCATCCGTCACGCTGATGCGGGGGCGTAGCTCGTCGCGTCGCACGTCGCACCGGGGGTACTGTAGGCCAGTCCGGTACTAAAGCGTCAGTTACAATGTCGTCGGGTCTTGTTCGTAGACTTCCGCGGCCCGTCCGGTACTGTAGCGTCAGCCACAGTGTCGTCGCGGTGAACCCGTCCCGTCCCGTCGGAACGGTTGGTTGGCCTCTAAAGTAAATGCGACGTAACTGCTGCATCTACTCCGGGGGTTAGCCATCGGGGATCGGCCTTCGGAGATCGACCTCGTCGTATGTCTTAGCGTCGGATACGGCTAAGACTCGACTTTTGCAGATCGTTGCCTCGAGGGTCGGACCACGCGTTCGTGCATCGTTGTCCGACCCCAAAACCCCTCGGGGTCTTGGCCCACATGTACGAGTACGGATCCGTAAGTAACTGGGATATATAATCCCGACAATAATAAATTTCAGGAAGGAGAACGATTACTCATATGATAAGATGAAAGGCAATTGAAATAAAATCATTGCAAAACTGATACGTGTATTGAAAATACAGTATAAGGAGGATTTCTGTATAATTCAAACAACGTTTTAGCCCATGGTCGTCCTGGATGCATCATTTCCATTTTCATACTAGGAAAAAGATAATGATCTCCTCACCACATGTCAAGAGAGCAGGGAACAACACAAATGCTCATGAAGATCGAAATAGAACATCTGATGGGCCTGTGCTCCACCTCAATTATTCAGGAAACGAAATGATCGAAACAAACTGAACACATGGCCGAAAAGCTTCATCAGATCGATGCGTTCGTTATCGTCCAGGGCCAGTTTAATTAGAGGCCACTAAGAAGGCGCAACACTAACAGCAAGATCCGGTGTTGTGTTGCGCCTTCTTCGCACGCTGCTTCCTGTCTTCCTTCATCTTATTTGTTCTTTTCTTCACGTCTTTCGGGATTGGGCACCAATTTTTATCCGGCAGCGTTTCCATGCAAGGAAAAATACTTATCACGAAGGCGCAGATATCGGTCAGCACCCTGCAAAATCATGATCATTCAAAACCAGACCAATTTACGAGTTTTTATAAATACTGTTTCAGAAGTTAAAAAGACGTCGACGGTGCAATTCTTACTCCCCCATGAGGATGACGGCGACGAAAGCGACGCAGGTGATGACGATGACGTAGATGCAGGAGGAGAAGTAGCGCGTGGTGCCGGCGATGTAGGCGCCGATGAGGCTGGCGAGGTCGAGGAACGTGGTGAGCAGCAGCGCGAACACCTTCGCCTCCGCGAGGTAGAACCGCTCGCTCATCAGCAGCACCATGATCACCAGCGACATCACGAACGCCGTCGCGTTGAAGTAGTAGAACAGCATGTACCGGCCGTGGTGCTCGTCGTGGAGCGCCGGGTCGCCGGCGCGGTGGCTCTTGTCGTCTTCCTGCCAGAACCCGCCGGGCGGGTTCAGCCCGGCCTGGTACGTCACCGACGCCGCGACGGTGGCGAGCACCATCAGCCACCCGCGCATCTCCTTGAACCACTTCTGCCGCTCTTCGTCCCCGTCGCCATCTTCCTGGGGTCGGAGGACGCCCTGGAACGAGAAGTTCATCTCCTGGACAGCGGCACCGCTGGCTTGGTCCCCGCCGCCTTGCTGCTGGCTAATCCGGGACGGCGGCAAGATGCGCAGCTTGATGCTCCACTCACCATTGGTCATTGTCATCATCGCGTCTGCTTGGCCGTCGCCGGCGGTCTCTTTGTGGACGCCGTCTTGTGCTTCGTTGGTCTGTTGGGGCAGAGGATCCGGAGCCATTTTGTGTGTGTGTGTGTGTGTGTGTGGTGGTGGTGGAGTTTGTTTATGTGTTAAGGTGAACGTCACTTATACTGAGCTGCCCGCAGATATGTGTACCGAGATTGAAATTCCTCCTGTTAGCATCTCGTGCGCATTGCGTCCATTCCAAGCAAACTTTGCTTTTTTTTTTTTTTGCAGATTCTAAAATAGACAGAAATGATTATACAATATCCATTTGCATTGATTTTAAGGCTTAAATTATTCTTTTACCTCTTAAGTACGCAAATTTTTTAATAATTATTAATTAATATATTATTCAATTTAAAAAAGTAATTAGATAGTAATTAGAGACACGTTGCTGTTGATATTAAGTTTTTATAATTTTTTTATATTTTCTATTTAAATCAACGCTCAAAATTAAATTCATGTCACACTGAGGTGAACCAACAGTATTTATCTACTTTAGAAGGGCTCTCTTTTTCCCACACCATCAATATTCTACATTTATGAAAGACCAATAAACCGGTCTCCAATTATCAAACAGGAATATTTTGAGGATCCATCACACTAAATAAAAAGGGGAAAAAAAGTAAATGTGATGTACACTCGAAAACGATCACTGCAAGGCAGAACCATGCATAAATCGAAATACAACATTACTGATTGAAAAATCACATCTTTAGCAATTAATTAAGATGGTGGATATTGTTTTTAATATACGGATACATATGTGTATATATAATTTTGTTCGCCTCATGTACAAGATTGCCGGGAAAAAGTGAGTTAAAGTAAGCACATGATTATCATGCATGGCTAGCTGGATGCTTTTTTTGGCTACCTGCAGGAAGAAGGAATATGATGCTTCGTAGTGGAGAAGAAAGTGGTTAGCATCGATCGCCAAGGTTGGACCTCAGTTGATGGCTACCTGCTGGAAGGAATGAAACATGTTTCGCTGTGTTACATTAAGGAGTCGTCATGGTTCGCTTCAGATTGCTATGGCACTCTAGCTTCCTTCACATTTTCTAAGTATTTGTATGTCGCTTTGTTCCTTCGGCCTGGCACACTTTTTTTTTTTGATATATATACCAATGCAAAGTTAAAGCAGATAAAGCGAAAGACGGTACAGTATAATAGATTGAATAATCAGATCTACTGACAAAATAGAGATCACGATGTTGGCAGATATTACTCTATCATACCGGTACACTCTGTAGGAGTAATATATAGTCAGCCCCCGTACGAGATTTGTGTCCAAAGCGAACTAAAAGAGGCGTAAAACACACACTGATTAGTTTTGATTGGCTGCTTTTCCTTTGCTACCCGTTAAGCTGGAATGCTGGGTGCGTTTTGTGTACTTCGCGCGCGAATCCTATGACAAACTTTGGAGATGCTGGCAGGTATCTTCTTTGTGAAGAGAGAATATATGCACATGTCCTTGTCATGAGGCTGCATTACAGATACATTTAGCAGCCAGGAAGTGGAAGTGGCTTTACGCCGCATAGCAGCCCCTGAGCCTGTTTCTTTCTTCCTCTGAATGTATTGCTGGGGAAAAGAGAGTTAAAGTAAGCCGGGGAAAAGAGAGTTAAAGTAAGCACATGATTATCATGCATGACGATGCTTTCCTTGGCTACCTGCAGGAAGAAGGAATATGATGCTTCGTAGTGGAGAAGAAAGTGGTTAGCGTCGATCGCCAACGTCGTTGGACATCAGTTGATGGCTACCCGCAGGAAGGAATGAAACATGTTTCGCTGTGTTCAGTTAAGGAGTCGTCGTGGTTCGCTTCTGGTTGCTATGGCACTCAAGGTTGCTTCTAAGTCCATTTGTTTCCTCATCCCAGTACACTTTGCATTGGGGGGTGTGTGTGTGTGTATATATATATATATATATATATATGCAAAGTTAAAGCAGCGAAAGACAGTGTTCCGATACTCCTTCCGTTCGTTTTTTGTTGTCGTCACAGTTCTTTAACTCAGAAAGTGCACAAATTGTTGTCGTCTCTAGTGTCGTACAATGTCATTTTCCCCATTTATCCCTCTCTGCTCACGCCGGCGCCCACAGTAGGACCCGACAACAGCAGCGCTCTCCACAGGGCCACGGTGCACAAGGAAGCCAGCAACGCCACGCGCCGGGCGTTGGCGGTGGACGCAGCTCCCATGCTGCTGTGCGCAAGGCGACCGTGGAGCCGTGGATCTGAGGTCATCGATTTGATTGAGCTCGATTAGATCTTCAAGCCTGACGCCGTCCACCTTGACGACGAATCCAATTGTAGATTGCGCTGTATCCACCGCAGATCGATGCAGCAATAGCTCAGTAGTAGTCGAGCAGACAAATCGAGCTCTTAATCACGAATTAGTCTGCAGCACGAGTCGAGCAGATGCATGAACAAAGCAGTAATAAAATGGAATGCATCCAAACCGTCGGAGAAGAATCAAGATGTAACAGTCTGCTGCTTTGTTCCTCTACCGGAGCTTCTCCTCGCTCACTGTGGAATCTTGCGCCAACGCGGATGCCTGCGCCATCCTCGCCATTCTTGAGGGGATCCACGATTGGGTGATTCAGATTGTGGATTACGCTCTGGAGGGGACGGGGGAGTCGCGGAGCCAACGCACGGGGTGCAGAGGTGGGGCCGCATGGTCAACCGGGGAGCGTGGCAGAGGCGGCACTGCGAGGGAATCATGGAGGTGGGCGCGCAGCACGCCAGGGAGGTGAGTCGAAGAGGCACGGACGATGCGGTTGCGCGAGAAACCGACTCTTTTCTTAATCACTCCGACCCCGTCGGAGACGACATCAAAAAGAAAACGGAGTGAGTATTACTCAATCCTACCGATGCTTGCATGATACTACTGTGTAGGAGTAACATAGTGAGCCCCGTACGAGATTTGTGTCCAAAGTGAACTAAGAGAGGCGTGAAACACACATCGATTAGTTTTGATTGGCTGCTTTTCCTTTGCCACCCATCAAGCTGGAGGGATGCTGGGTGCGTTTTGGGTACTTCGCGTGCGAATCCCATGTGACAAACTTTGGAGATGCTGCCCGGTATAAAGTATATCTTCTTTGTGAAGAGAGAATACATGTTTATTGAGCTGTGCTAACTAACTAACTTCAAAAACTTAAACCGATAAAAAAATAGACAATTTATTTATATCGGAGATATTTGTCACGAAGCTGCATTATAGATACATTTAGCAGTCCAGAAGTGGAAGTGGCTTTGCGTACGCAGCATAGCAGCCCCTGAGCCTGTTTCTTTCTTCCTCCATGCATTGTTGCAGGAAAGCACGTGCAGCAGTAGCACCATGCATTGGCGTGTTCCAACCAGCCTCCAGGCTTTGGCGCTCTGTTTCTTCTCCTCCTTTTCCGTCCCGCTCCATGGCCCTCAGCACCCACTGCTTCATGTGGACACGCGGTTCGTACAACGACGAGACGCCTTCCGAATGTACAACAACCACTGGGCCGGCGCCCAACGAGGAGACGTACAACAACCTCTGGGCCGCTTCCGCGTCGGGTCCTTTTTAGTTTTTTATACTGTACTGTATATTTTTGGTGGTACGGACATGGTACAAATTCGAACCTTTATAAAGACCTTGTCGAGATGCCTTCCGAATGTTCCGTCGGCATTGTTAGGCATGCCGGGATGACATTCGGATGTTGCGAGGACATCAATTTGATCTTGAAAACAGATTCAAGAATTCTAGTTGACATGTGGAATAATCAAAACTTTGAATTTGAAGAAACAACTACTCCGTAGTTTGTAGGAGGTAAAGGACATGTTGTCTCGTTTCTCATCCTCTTCGATGATGTTTACAAGCCAAGATTTGCATATTTGAGACTTGAAACATTGTCTTTTTAATAATTTTGTCATCTGTATGAATAATATATAGGATTATCTGTATCTATGATTTGTGAGCTCAGTGGCAAATTTTCGAATCACATTATTTTTACTGACAAAAATTAATCCGAAAGGCTCCTTCACAAGAAGGGAGGCAAACTACTCTGCGCCCAAGAAGCTAAGAGCAACTCCAATAGATATCTAAAATTTGAGTATCTAAATTAATATTTAGTTAGTTACTAAATCAGTATAGGTAGCTAAAAAAGTTTAACATACCTAAATACAAAGAGATAGAAAAATTTAAGTTAGCCATATCATCATAAATTATGACTTATGAACTGTTTTTAGTAAGATTTTCGAGTATAGGTCTATCTAAAGCATTACTATATATAGGTACCGAATTTGGTTGAGATGAGAATAGCTAAATTTTAACTACTTATCTATTGACTGCTATTTTTTACTCAAGTACCTAATTAGTGTTTAGGTAATCGATTTAGGTACTATTGGAGTTGCTCTAAGCAGCATATGCTTTTTGGTTCAGTGGGATAATCTGCCGCCTTTTTAAATTTTTTTGCAAAGCGATTTGTAACTAATTAGTGAAATTCAGTCATATTTCTTGAAAAAAAACGTTGCACATTTGATGTAGTTCAAATCTTTGAAGCGTTTTCGTGCTCTGCTTGCGTAAAAGGGATTCCGTCTTCGTTACATGTTTACGTACGCATGCTCGTTCTTCCTCCACGCCTCCACCGCCTTCTTCTAAACAGCGTGCAACGTCCGCCGCCTCCCCCTACCCTTCCTGCCGCGCTCCGTATTTCCCCAACCCCAATGGCCTCACGGCTCCGCCTCGTAGGCTCAATCCCGGACCCACACTGCGCCTCCAGATCCAACGCCGGCGCCGCCGTCGAATCGACGGAGGAGGGACCGGGAGGGGCGAAGAGTTCGGAGCCGCCGCGGCTGGAGGTAATGGACCTTGGCGGCGGCAGCGAGGTCGTGCACGTCCAGCGGTTCGTGTCCCGCGAGACGGCGTGGGAATGGTTCGACCGCCTCGACAAGTCTGTCGCCTGGACGCGCCCCACCATCCGCGTTTTCGGCCGCTCCGCCGTCCAGGTCCGCTCCTTCTCCGTCTTCCAATAATTTTATTTTGCCATTTCTTCTCTCTGCATTCGACTGTTGATTAGTCACTCGATGATTCTTAACGCTAGGTTGCTGCGTTCGGGTCCTTTTGCTCAAGTCGGTAGCCCTGTGGCTTTTTTGGGCGTAGTTCTCGGAACCAAATGTGATTGTTTTTAAACTTTAAGCTACACTTTACTAGATGGTTTAGCAGTTTCATTAACTAGAAAAACCTGATCTAGGCCATGCAATGTGGTGTTCTTATGATTTGGATGTGTAAATTTTGTATATTTGAGATTTAAAATGTTGTATTCTTGATAATTTTGCCATCTGTGTGAATGACATATAGGACCACATGTGTCTATGATTTATGAGTTCAGTGGCAAATTTCCGAAGCACATTGTTTCTACCGGCAAAAATCCAAAAGCTGATTGTTTGGACACCTTAAGCTACGATTTGCCGTTGTTTCTACTGGCAAAAATCTGAAAGGCTCTTTTGTGATAGGGATTTGGATATTTTGCTTGAAACCGTGAAAATTGATTTATTACCATATTGGCTAAACAAACCAAGCCACTGAAGATCTCTCTTTTTTTTCCCCACAATGTGCATCCAAGAAGCATCATGATTATCCACCGTTAACCTGAGTGGGGAGAGACACAGGGATTGAAGTGGTGAACACAAAGGCGATAGGTTAAGGATAGTTCTGATATTTGGATGCCAGTATTAACGGAACTAAAGAATAATGATCAAGACGACAAGCGGAACCCTTTGATATCGTGGCAATAAAATCACTAGTTTGGTGGCAGAAGTGAGATGTGATTCTTGGATTGCTAACAGACAATTGGGGCCACTAATTGGAGAAAGGAATAATCTAATGTATGAAAATATCATATACTTGTGGAAGCTGCTAATCCAGGTATCTTTCCTTTGCTATTCTGCAGCCCAGAGATACGTGTTATGTCGCAGACAAAGGCCTTACAGATTTGAAGTATAGCGGCCATCAGCCCCACGCACATTCTTGGGACGAATTCCCTGTGCTCAAAGATATCTTGAAAGCGGTAAGAGATACTACAGTACGAGTCCTCGATTCCTATGTGGTCGGACCGAAACATAATGCAGCGTATAATATCAGTATTCATCACCTCAATTTGACTTGCTAGTTCATGTGTGTTTCATTAGGTGCACGAAGCCCTCCCCGGCAGCTCTTTTAACAGCTTGCTCCTGAACAGATACAAGACCGGCTCGGACTACGTCTCGTGGCACGCTGACGATGAACCGCTCTACGGGCCTGCTCCGGAGATAGCATCGGTCACCCTGGGATGCGAACGCGAGTTCTTACTGAGGAAGAAGCCTACAAAATCGCAAGGTATGTGGCATAGCCGAGAGACAGTTCTATGCCGTTGTCTTTATGTCTTATGTCACCGAGCCAATATTGATCTGTGCTAAACATCTTCCAGCTGCTCCTGTATCCGGAGAAGGTGGTCAAAAACGGCAAAAGGTCACTCAACAGCAGCAGCAGCACTCGTTTCTCCTGAAGCACGGATCGTTGCTTGTGATGAGAGGCTACAGTCAGCGGGATTGGCACCATTCGGTGCCGAAGCGAGCCAAAGCGAGCTCGACAAGGATCAATCTCACTTTCCGGCGTGTGCTGACCTAAAGAAGTTCACTCGGTACCCGAATCCTGTCGCTAAAAGCTAAGGTGATAATGTAACTTCGTTTGTGTCATCAGTTGCCTAACTTCGACAAAGCAAGCTATAGTCTAAAACGTTTCGCAAATCGTTTCAAAGTTTATCGACACGCAAACAAGACGCTGCGGTTCCCTGGGAAAAGATCGTTGCATGGGTAAAGAGACATGCACACAGATCCTGGTCATCACTAATAAGCATAGCATGCAAAGTTCAGACTGGTTGCATCAAGCAAATCTATTGCAAAAATTACAGATTACATCATGCCAAACTAACATAATTTACTACTGTATAACAAACATTCAATGATTGAATACCATGCCACTAAAAGGAGCATATAACTAACAATGTATGGAATAAAGATACTATAATTCACTATCTTATCGAGTAAGACATCCTATTAACACACTCTAAAAAGCAAAATACGGTTCTTTAGGCAGGGGGCCAGAATTGGATGCCCGCTGGTTTTTACAACACAATAGCCACCGGTTTATTGTCTACAACATTTCTACAGAAGTTTAACAACGAAAAATGCTACCTCCGGCAAAACATCTAACAGATATGTTTCATAAACTCTGACCCTCTCAAAATATACATGACCGAGAACCCGGGATGGCATGCCCACAGTTCATGGGCAGTCAGTTCTGGCATCTAATAAGATTATAAACGAATCCTATTCCAGTGCTCTTCCATACTACTAACTCCGTATCGGTAGTTTATTTTTAGCTTTTATTGACTGACACTTTGCCTAATGATTTTTATAGATTTAATTAAATTAGAAAATCTAATACAAAAGAAATATTTTTAAAATATATATAATTTATATTATTATAATTAATTAAAATTATCAAAATCATTGGTCAAAATCGTTGTCAACAAAACTTAGAAATAAACTTCTATTAGAAAGGAGGAAATAGCCAGCTGCTATCAGAAAAAAAACGTTTTCTACAATACAACTGTCAAATCAAGGGTCGATCAATGAGATATCCATATTGGCCGCATTTGGATCAGATTTTTACGGCTGCGCGGATTACTGTTTTCTATAGCTGCTACAGTGAAAGATACTAGTATTGCTGCATGCAAACAGCCACAGCCCGCCGCAAAAAGGGCATCCGAACGGGCCCATTCTCGAAAAGGCTGCATGTGAAATCAACATCCTAATGGGAATGTCATCTAAAAACCTACTCTCTCCGTCCCAGCGTAATTGTCATTTTACGATCCAAATTTTATCTCGGGCAAGTGTCGTTCTCGACTATCAAGGCAGCGCGCAGCACATCGCTGGGTCAGTAAATGCTCGGTGCCCCTCCCTGCCTCCTCATCCATTCGGCAAAATCTGCCGGCGACATCGCGGCTTCCACCCACCCGCCACCGTCGGCAGCCCCCCTCCAGACGAGATCCCGCCCGCCCCGCCAACGCCCCCCTTGCAGAGGAGCTTCGGGTCCTCCGCCTCCACCCCTGCTGCTGTCGCGATCCGCATCAAGCGTGGAACCCAGGCATGGAGGACGACGCCGCGGGTCCTCGGGCATGCACAACTGCAGCGCGGAGCACCGGGCGTGGAGGGCGACAATGGCTTCCTCGTCGGTCTTCAGCGGGACGGTCCATGGAGGGGCGGCGCGGTGAAGCGGCGGCGCCCAGATCCACCTCGAGCCTCGACGCGAATCTGGA
>BCLG01001319.1:0-63545 GCA_001602295.1 Zoysia matrella | reverse complement strand
AGCGCGGTGGCTTGACGGCGAGACGGCGCGGCGACTCGATGATGACGCAAGGCAAAACAGCGGCGCGGCGGCCTGACAGCTCTAGGGCCTGAAGACGACGCGAGGTCGAGTGGCGGCACGGTGGCCCGACAGCGAGATGGCACGATGGCCCGATGAAGAGGCCAAGCGGCGCTTTGGCCCGACGGTGAGGCCGTGCGGCGACTCGACGACGAGGTGAGGTAGCTGGACGACGGCGTGGAGCTGCGCGATGATGTTTCGGGCGGCTTCCTCAGGGCGGAGACGGCGTGGGCTGAGTGATTAATGAGGGACAAAGGGTAATTTCACTGGTGCATTGGTCTCCGCATTTTTCTCACAGGTGACACTTACCGTGGGACGAAGGGAGTATGTAGCTTTTGCTGTCCGTTTCCTTCCACACTTTTTGCACATTAGGCATGAAACAATTGATGAGAACGCTAATTGCAGCATCGAAATAGATTCTAAACAAATTGTTGTGGTGGAGGATCCATCGAGCTGAGACACGTTCCTAGCCACAGCTATAGCTGAAGGTAATCTTCCCCCCGTGAAAAGATCAATTTCTTTTCTGTTTACCCTCAATAGATCTTCTGGCAGCCTTATATAGACAGCAGGGCTAAACAAACCCTAAACCGACTAAAACAAACCCTAAACAACTTAATCTTTAACAAACAAATCCTAAATAATCTAATCTTTAACTAACAAATCTAAAACAACCTAATCTTTAACTAACAAATCTTAAACAACCTAATCTTTAAACTAACAAACTCTAACTGATTGTTGATATTGGACAAAGTGTTGTGGCGTCCATAACATACCACAACACAAACACGGATGTACTTACAAGAGTTCCATTGTCAGATTCCTCCTTGCAGTTCAAACCATGTCCATCCAGCTTTTTGTCCCCTTTCGTTTTCACCGTCTTTATATTCTTTCCCTGCCTTCTCATTCGCTGCAGAGCTAACTGCTGGTGCTTTCTGGAGGTGAATAGGCCAACCTAAAAATTTACTGCAAATTAAGACTTAAACAAAATGGTCTAGAGGGGAGGTGAATAGACTAACTTAAAAAATTTACTGTAAATTAAGACTTAAACAAAGCGGTAAGTCCTTTACCAGACACTCCAAGGGTCGGAGACTCCAGCTGAACAGAGAGGATCTTGTCGGACACTCTGGCCACAGGCTGGACACTCCGATACCAAATATTCTGGTACAATGCCTAACACTTCGACAAACCCTGAGAACTTCGAATACAGAAATTTAAGCAAGATCTAGCAAAACTACTTGAACTAAAAGACCGCACAGAAGCTCTAGAGTATGCAGGAACAAGTAAACAAGGCTAGAACAAGCTACCTTAATAGATGGATGCTGAAACGAAAACAAAGAGGGTAAGTGATTTCAAACCGGTAGAAAAAGAAGCACACGGAGACACAAAGATTTGTCCCGAAGTTCAAATTAAAAATCCTACGTCTCTGTTGAGAAGTACACGAGGAACCAGGTTACCTAAACCATTTTTCTCTCTCAAAATGATCCCTAAAACATATTTGTTAGATATAAAATAATGGTTTCTCAAGATTTACAATTACTATTTTCCTAGGGAGTTGCTTCAAATTTTTAAATGTCTTATTGCAAACAACACAAATCAAGCTTCAATGGATGCTTGAGCGGTAGAAACATAAGAAAAATAGACAGAAGTGGTGCGGATTTTCATATGGAAATGTTCAAGCCTGTACTTATATGTTTACTTTTCCGTGCACTATAAAGAAGGAAGATGATCGATCTTTGATATTTTTCATCGCCACTATAAGAACAATATCACAATTGTGCAAAATCGATGATGGTTTTTTATATTTCATCATGCATTGCAATGGGTCCGCATGCCTTCTTGTTTTAATCATGAAAATCTGGCCCCCATCATAATTTTGAAAATAAAATTACCATAGATCAATTGAATTAACGACGAAAGATGTTGGTCATCATAATTTGAAAATTGAAACCGTCGTGCCTTAGCTGCTTACAGTCTCGATGATGGAACTGTGACAAATAAATTTCAACATAAAACCCGTGAACACTAGATTAATTGCAGCAGCATGTAGGCCAAGGTAGCGGCAATCCATGACGATAGTCCATCACATATCATCGGGTTCCTTATACATCGGCTACAATTCTTGGTTTGGAACCCTATAACCCCTCATGATTATAGATATAGATATATTTTAGTAATAATTTTGTTGTGAATATAGTTACGTTGTATTTATTTCAATTCTCTTGGATGAATCGTTACAATATAGGGTTAATTAGAACGGCGCCACTACAATTCTTTTGTTTTGGAAATATGTCATTATAATTCGTGTTATTGGAAAGTTGCCATTACAATTTCGCTTATATTTGAACCATGCCATTATGTACGCGTCTGGGCTGGTTTTGTACGTTGTCCCGCACCTGTATTTCCGTATGGACGATGCTAACTGTCCAGGAAATATGGCATTAGATTCTTATGTTTGCGAGATGTGCATCATTTGAGGAGACTTTAGAGCACCTTTTCTTGTACTGCAGTTTTGCAAAGTTATGTTGGACAAGTATTAGTGTCACCATTGGCGGTCACGATGATGCTTTTCAAACATTCCAAAACATTAAAGATCAACTGTCCCAACCGCTCTTCATGGAAATCATCATCTTGATGATATGGAGTATTTGGAAGACACGTAATGATTGGATTTTCAACGATGAAGACTCTACACTAAATGCAATTTTAAGTTTGTCAATGAATTTAACTCGCTGCTGCTTAGAGCCAAAAAGTCTTATTTTCTGGGTATTCAAGTTTTGGTACGATGCCTTGTAATTTTTTCTTTCTTGACTTTTTTTTTTGTTCTCTTTCTTTTGTAAGACTTTGCTTTTTCTTTATATATATATATATATATATATATATATATATATATATATATATATATATATATATATATATATATATATATATATATATATATATATTCAGTAGAGCTTGCCCTCCTGTTTTTTTTTAAAAAAACTTATTCGGCTTAGTTTTGAAAATTAACTGATTTTCACCCAAAAGCGATACTGCATATTTTTATCGGTACTCCGTAAACCGCAACCTTCATCTCGACCTGACCGGGAGGATTATCGATACTACTAGCATTAACCGGCTGCTAATACTTCAATTGGGTAAATAATCCAGCAGGGAGGGAGCGGGTGTGAACGGGACAGTCTGAACGCACGACCGTTAGTGTCAGGGAGGGGAGCCGTGTCCTGTCCGGAATCCGGTAGGCACGTCTAGCTGTCATATCATCACGTATCCTGGCACAGAGAGGGCGAGAGGACATCATCGGCAGTTGACATCGGGCGCACGGGACCGGGCTGGAGAAATCCGAAATGCTAAATAATGGGACAATAATTCAGCCAGCAAGGATCCACGGCCGTTGAGAGCCCGTGAGGGACAACCAGTTCGATGGACGGTAATAATGATTCGATGAATGATTTTTTGTAATTTCGATCAAAAGATGGATTAATCAGAGGAGGTCACTTCACCTAAAGCAAAGGAGCAAAGTGCTATAGTTAGTACTTTTAACATCAATATTGATTACTCGTCATATTAATTTTTTGTTAAATATAATATTTTATTTTTATATTTTACTTTATCAATAATATTATTTGAATCAAAATTTATAATTTTACACAAATAAATTTGTTAATAAAATAAATAATAAAAATAATATTAAAAATCAACAACAACAATATAGAAACGAAGGATGCAGTACTATTAATTTTCTTTTCACAAAGCACACTGCGCACCAGGCCAAACCTAGAGGTTAAGCTAATCTGCGCGCGCCGGTCACCAGCTCACGCTCACCTCACCGACGTGCACCCCTCTCTCCTCTTGTCCCGGTCTCCGCTCGCGTTCCCACCCTGTCCCCACCGCACCGCCCGGTCAAACCAACGCGGACCGCTCTCCCACTGACACTGGGCCCCCGCGGCACATGCGCGCCTTCCGGACTCCGAGAAGGCGCGGCGAGCTACTCCTAGGTCCTAGCTGCTCGAAAAAAGAAACGATTTTTAGGCGCGCCTCCCCCTTCCTTTTCCACTTATTACGGGGAAGGAGGCGGACTGGGGAAGAGAATTCACTCCCTCGACCGCTTCTCCACCGCGATTCGTCGCCCCCTCCTCTTATCTCCGCGCACCTTTCCTCTCCACTCCTCTCCTCTCCCCCCAGCCCAGTCCACCCGCCCGCAAAGGGAAGAAGAGGAGGCGACGACTTTCCCCATCACGACGTCTTCAGCTCCGGCGGATCGAAGCGGCCCATCCATGTCGGTACGTCCGTGCGGCTCTGCTCTCGGTTTGTTCGTGTTTCGTGTGCCTTTGAGCTCTGGGGTTGGTTCGTGTGGTCTGGATCGAGTTGAGCTCTGCCTTTCCTTGAATTTTACTTAGCACGAGCGATTACCCGAGATTTAATAGCCCCGCTCACGCTGCTGGTTGATGAGGAAAGTGGGGAGGCGTGCTGCTGCGGTGCCTTTCTCTCCTAGTCCTGGTTCGAATTGTGCTGGCTTCAGATGATTTGACCAAGTCCTCATGGACCCAACCGTAGAGATGAATTTCTGTAGACTTGGTGCCGTGGATTCTTCATTTCTTGATGACGGTTGCCATTATATAAATAAATTCACGTTCTGGCTTGTTCCGTACGTGTGTTATATAGGATGTATGCAGAAACTGTGGTTCTTTGCAACTCGCCGTATAACTATCCTTTTTTTCGACAACTAGGTGCATAGGACGTAGTTTGGCCTGTTGGGCCTAATCGTTAGAAATCTGACCATTGATTTCATACTGTTGCCTGTATTTTTTGTAATTGAACATATGATAGACATATGAGATGTTAGAAGGAAAATTTTAACCACCAAGTTGTATGTTGGAATGATTGGAGATTATTAGGCAGCCTTGGCAGATGTTTCCAATTCATTTGATGAATCAGTAATCATCAGTAGCCAATCTTGTTGTTTGATCTCTCTGGCCACATAGGCAACTGATTGTATTATACCTAAGAAAATGAGTGTTTGACCCAAATGAGAACCATTTACACCTTTAATCTTTTAGTCACACAATGGATATACCTGGCTACAGATAATAAACTATTTTTAGTTGTAAAAGTTTCAAACAGAGTCAACAGCATGCTTGACGAGTACAGTCTGGAGTTTTGCTGGCCTTGTACGTTGGTTTCATTATCTGGAAGATGCTGGTTGAATCTTTCTTCTGTAAAAGGATACGGAGTGCACTGTAGGCTCCCAAATTGTTCTACGAAACTTAATGGGTCATCCTCACCGTCATAAGCATGAGTTCATTTCCTGTTTAAGAGGTGGTCAAATCAAACATGTCAGGAAATGTAAGCAAGGCAGCTGAAGTATCCCTGCCAACCTTAATTGTCTGTTCGACAGCTCAATACATGATTTTTTTTTTCTTGCTGTGTTTGCGGTTGTGGTTGCTGAGCTGTTCTGTTATGCTTTGGTATCTAGTTAGTTAGAGGAATATTTTCCATTCCTAGTATGATTCTGTTGTAACAGATCCTGAAAAGATGATCTCAAATAAAACTAACAACCAAAATAGCAAATAAATAAGCACTTTTGAGAAGTCACCGCAGTACCAAACAGAGCTTATACAACATTTTGGATACTACTAAAATGCCAACTATTTTCTTGTTGCTGGTTTGTTGTCCCTCTGTTTTCTATAACTGTTAGATCTCAAGAAGTATTGGTTTACTACTATGGTAGATGCACATCATTGCTGCAATTAATTATTGAATATCTCATACTGACATACTAGTTTTTGTCATTTTTTCAAATTTCTTGATTCATGCAATGATACTGCACTTTTCTTGCACATTTTACCTTGTCTGCATAATGCTGCCCTGTATCAGGAGCACACATGTCTCTAGTGACTAAGGCCTGCCTATGGAATATTGATTTTTCTTTCTGCTTTTCATCTCATGATGAGTTATGCTACAGTAAGTGCTGGCTACAGAAGCCTGCATTTTAGTTAATTTGTTATGGTGGTCGCATGATTTATCTTGTATAGCATCCTTGATTTCTATTAACTGAGATTGCTAGTAGCCTCCTCCTTTGCTACTGTTAATACAAAAGAAACCAGTAGATCACTCGAACATGATAATGATCGTTTTTTTGCAGGAGGAATCAGGTCGCCCTTTACCTAAGTTTGGTGAATGGGATGTCAACGATCCTGCTTCAGCTGACGGATTCACAGTGATATTCAACAAAGCTAGAGATGAGAAGAAGGGCGGAAATGGGCAAGACACCGATTCTCCTTGCAAGGACACTAGGACTGAAAGGGCGGAATCTTATGCTGCCAAGCCAAACTCGGTATGCGCCTTCATGTATTAGATCTATGCCCTTTGTTGAATTTCTTTTGACAAAACACCATACTGATTTCAGTCATGAGCTATTGACTTGTCATTAATCTTGCTATTCTCATGTGCAGAAGAAATGGTTTTGCTGTGTGACGTCCAGCCCTACACTATCCTGAGGATCAGAAGAAGATTGTTGGGGAAGTAGCAACAATACTGGTGCTTCAAAATTTTCCCTTTATACATACTATCCGTAAGTCCTTGTAGAGGTAGCCGAGGTTCTCTGCGCCTCTGGGATGGGTGCCTCGTAAACCTCTGGAGTGTGTGTATGTATTTGTGAGGGTTGTCAAACGCAGCTGGATAAGTGATCTTCATTTCAAAGTGGGCTTCGATTGTATTTTTTATCTTCCTCATGTCTGTCTCAAGAGTGGTGCCCGTATTTCTTTTTACATGCGTCTTTATATAGGTCCATGTCGCAACTCCAGTTTCGCTGGTAGTTGGGAATTTTAGTTTGGGTTCAGTTAACTTTTCTATACTCCAAAACCATCTGCCATTTCGTTTCCAAGGCGATGAAATACTCCATGGAGCTTCTGGTATTTTAATTGTCCATGGCTATTATATTCCCCAAGTTTTTTTGCTATTATAGTATTGCCTAAGTGGGGTTTCGTTGGAATGGAACTCACGTTGTGGGCTTTTTCAAAATAGTACCATTATCGTTAACACCTCTCTAAAATAGTATTTACAGGGATTTGAACTCATATTCATTTGATTTTTGATTTTTTGTTCCCCTGTATGACTAAACTGCCCCTGTTCATTCTACATTATCTTAATAAATACTCTCTTCAATTTTAAAATACTGACACTGTTGACTTTTAACATCAATTTTGATCATTCATTTTATTTCAAAAAACTATTCAAATATCTAAAATTATTAGTCATGTTTCAAATACCAGTACAGTAAAAGTAAAATAAAGTATAATAAAATATATTATATTTATTATATATATTTTTAAATAAAACAAATTATCAAAGTTGATATTAAAAATCTAATGATGTTAATATTTTAAAACCATTAATAGACGACGCATTATAGCAATTGATTTTATATTGTCTAGAACATGTGTTGCAGACATTGCTGTCCGTATCACTACACATGCCCTATTACTGACGACAAATATCTTCCATCTTGCCCTTGATAAGTTTTATTTTGGTGGTGTATAAGGTAGTTGATAGGATTTTCAAACTAATCGTCAAACTGCCGCTCAAGTTCGACGTAGACGAGGCTTTCAGTTGTTCCCATTTCGACCATTTTGTACAAACGTGCAATTTATAATTCATGTTTCAAATTACTTTAATAATAAAATAAATCATAATAAAAAATATATTATTTATAAAAAAAAATTAAAAGTCAACGGCAGCTATAATTTAAAAATAGAGAGAGTATACATTTAACCCACACACATGCTAGATTTTTTTGATCATACACACATGCTAGATTGGTTCAAAGGCACATGCAAGTTAATCTAGATGCTTTCATCACAACAATAACAACAATAATAAAATATTTTTATCCCATGTTAGTTGGATATGCTATAGATGAAATCTTCCAGAGACGCTTTCATTGTTTGATTTTACATTTAAAAAGCCAGATATTTTCTAGTGTTCTTTTTTTTTAGAAAGGGTTGGATTTCATTAAACAAAGAGTGAGATTACATCCAGCCCCTTGTAAAGGAACACACAAAATAAAAATAAAATACATTGAAGTGCTTTCGAGATGCTCCTGTAGATCATCCTTTTCGCCCATCGGATTGGTCGCGGCCTGTCTCTCCGCCATCGCCACCAGAGAAGAAGACGGAGGAGACTCAAAGCCAGACACCCCATCGGACAAAGCGACATCAACTTTGAAGGAAGCTAGCAGTAGCACAGTTATCGACGGACTGTACCGTAATACGATGAACGCATCGGCGATCTGCCTGCTTTGGCCGCAGCATTGTCACACAGACCGGGATCAGACACCAATCGCCTCCATGACCGACCCCAATCATCGACAGACAAGAACCCAAAAACGGAGACAGCTCCAGTACTCTTACCGGAGTATCCTTGGAAAGGCTAAGATACCGGCATCATCGACAAAGTCAGTGGTCTGGAAAAAAAATCTTCGACTTCACCAATGACACCTGTGTCACCGATGAAATCAAAGAAACAAAATCCTCCATCTAACAGCTGCATCGATGAAGAAATTGAAACTGAATAACTATCTAAACTTACTTAGATTATGAAAAAATATATACAGTGACCACCTCCCTCCCTGTTCCCCATCCTTACCGGAACCGAAACGACCACCGGATTGGACGGGGAACGGAGGAGATCGGCGCCGGGATGGGCTCTTCCCCTGTAGCCGGGCTCTTCAACTGTAGCCAATGAGGAAGAGTCGAGACGCCTCTGAAGTACTGCTCCCTCTGCACCGTTAACTTTAAATATAAATTTTGATTATTCATCATATTTAAAAAATTAATTTAAATAAATAAAACTATAATTTATAGTTTTAACTACTTTGATAATAAAACAAATTATAATAAAATATATAATATTTATCATTTTTTAAATAAAATAAATAATTAAAATTGATTTTTAAAATTAATGTGTCTGCTAATGTTCTTTCTAGTAGCCATCTGTCCTAACTTGCAGACGTACACAACATATACCAGGAAAAATAGTAGGCCCAATCAGCTAGTTTCTCTTAGCCCACTCTTCAATTGTTCGTTTGTAAGGAAATTATTCTCAAGGCCCATCTGCAGTTGCTCGATGGAGCGAAACACCCATTCAGTGGCAGCGTGGCACTCTCGCTCCCTTCTTCCCGCCCCTCGTCTCCCATTCGCGGCGATTTGAATGGACCTTGTAACGAGCGAGACGCGAGAGGGGATCAGGAGAATCGTAGGCGAAGGAGAACATCCCGTAGCGCATCTATTTTCCATGCACGCGCGGGTTAAAAGCGCCCGCCACCTGTTCGACAGAATGCCTCGGGGAATGGTGAGGGCTGCACTACTAGGCTACTAGCGTCCTGTTCTGTGGGGTAAGTGACTACGCACGCCTTGTGAATGACGACTTAGTAGAAAACATGATGGAGTCGGTTGGGGGTGGGGGTGGGGATGGTGGGCATGATTTAATAGATTTATCGATTCTTTTTGTGATGATAACCAGATAAGTATCTTTTGAACTATTTTATGCAGTGAAGGTTGGCTTTGGTTCCGATGCAGTCGGTGCGTACATCGCTGGGAATAAAGCAGGATGCCTCTTTCACATAGCTGTACCGAATGAAGGGAAGCATTTACAGGCATATCAGTTGTTAATGCACTGGAAACTTTCAAAGTTCGGAAGAGCATGCATGATTGCTTTTGCAAGGATAATGAGAAGTAATCTTTAGTTGACGAAAAGCGCATAGAACACCGCAAACAAAGTAAGATGCCTAGCCTTTTTTTTTTCATATATTGTTTGTTGCCATCCTGCAGTCCACCACTGGTTGCCTCTGCTTTATATGCAGCATAAGTGAGTGCTAGTTTGGCTGGGAAGAAATTCGCAAAACATAGTGCTAAACTAAAAATGCAAGAAACCCATATGAACATTTGGGACCAAATAGGAAAAGGAAAAGGTAAAGAAACCAGTATCATTTAGAATGCATGGTATGAAGTACAAGGCTTTTTAAATTTCAAGAGGCTCCATACATATGCCTTTTGCTTTTCTCTTTTGGTTTTTTTTTTTATCCCCTTCCATGTGAACATGATGTCTATCACAGACGCATGGAACCTGATTCCTTGCACAAGATGGAGAACATCGAGCAGGCTGGAAAATCTAAAAGGCAGAGGACGAGAGTGAATCTGGCCATTGTATATGATTAACCACCACCTTTATCTGCAACGGGATGATAAATGAAACTCTGTCCTCTCCTCAGGTTGAAATCTGTGCGCATTCTAAACTTCGTTACTCTGAGCGTCTGTTGGGACAGACCAATGGCGGAGACAGCGGTAAGCATGGGGCGATCGCTGCTCAGCAGCGCCATCGGCTTGGCCACCTCAGCTGCCAGCAATAAGATGATCATTCTTCTTGACGTTCAAAATGAAATATGGTATGTGCACCCATCCCAGCTCTGACACGATTCAGTATACTGAATTTGCTTGTTTGATTCTATCCTTTCTGCACGGATGTGTTACAGAACTCCAGGGATCTATTTCTTCTAAAATAGTCTATGCTAATTGCTAATTTCTTTCACTTACTGGTGGACAGGTTCATCAAAGATGAGCTTGAGAAGATGCAAGCCTTCCTGAAAGCTGCTGAAGCGACCAAGGAGAAAGATGAGCTTGTGAAGGTTTGGGCCAGGCAAGTGCGAGATCTGGCCTATGACATCCAAGACTGTCTTGAAGAGTTTTCTGTCCACGTGAGGAACCAAGGCCTATTACGCCAGCTGGTGAAGCTCCGACACCGCCATCGAATTGCTGTCCAGATTCGACACCTCAAATTAAGAGTTGAAGAAGTGAGCAACAGGAACATCCGTTACAATCTGATCAAGTTTGTTCCTTCTAGCAGCATGGATGACTCCACAAAAAACTTGGAGATGGTTCGGTATCAAGCTGCCCACTATGTTCATGAGGCAGAGCTTGTTGGGTTTTCTGGTCCCAAAAAGGAGGTCCTTGAGCTGATATCACACGATGATAGTGCTGAAATCCAAGTAATTTGGATCATTGGAGCTGGTGGTCTTGGCAAGACAACACTTGCCAAGAAAGTTTTTGAAAGCCCTGAGATCCGTGCCCAGTTCTCATGCTATGCTTGGATCACTGTTTCATAGTCCTTCGTTCTCAAGGACCTACTGAAAGAAATGATCAAGCAGCTGCTGGGGAAAGGATACCTTGAAGAATTACAAAAAGAGTTTAAAGGCAGACAATCCAGGAACAGCACCTAACTGATCATCTAAATATAAAACTCAAGGAGAGAAGGTATTTCCTTGTTCTTGATGACTTATGGACCATACAAGATTGGGATTGCATTAAACCTACATTTTGGGGGGATAACAAGAAAGGTAGTCGAGTTGTAGTAACTACAAGAAACGGTAATCTAGTGGATGAATCCAGCTCGTCATCCCTCATTTACAACCTTAAAACTTTGGAGAGAAATGATGCTGTCAGACTGCTGCTAAGAAAGACAGGAAGAAGTCTTGATGACATACAGAAATATAAAATCCAAGAAATATTTGATAGGATAATAAAGAAATGTTGAGGTTTACCCCTTGCCATTATCACGATAGGAGGACTCCTTGCCACAAAAGATTTAAATGAGTGGGAAAGGTTTTATAATCTACTTTCATCAGAAGTCGAGAGCAGTGCAATGCAGAAAATTATAGCCCTCAGTTACCATGATCTGCCATTCCATCTGAAGCCATGTTTTCTCTACCTAAGTATTTTTCCTGAGGACTTTGAAATCACAAGAAAACGTCTAGTAGATAGATGGATAGCAGAAGGGTTTGTTAAACCCATATTTGGGAAGACTATTGATGATGTTGGGAAATGTTACTATAATGAGCTCATTGCTCGAAGCATGGTTTTACCATCAAAAATAGACATGGAAGGAAATGTTAAGGGTTGTCGGGTCCATGATATCGTGCTTGATATCATAACCTCGATTTCTAGAAAGGAATGTTTTGTGTATCTCACCAATGATATAGCCGAGGGAAACTTCCGCCATGTAGGACACCATGGCAGCAAGTAGCAAAAGGCAGACCAGGATTGGACCCACATTAGATCGTTAACATTTTTTGAGGAGGAAGCCTTGGATGTCATGCCCTTAATTTTTCCGCCTAAACTTAGGATGCTAAGAGTTTTGGATTTGGTGGGTGAAAGTTTCAGAATCACACAGAATGATATGTACAACATACTGGTGTTGTACCACTTGAACTATCTGAATATCCATACCTTATGGTCACTTATTTATTCACTTCCGAAGTCCATAAGAAAAATTAAAGGGCTGCAAATTTTGGATATAAGGGATAGTTATATTACAACTCTACCAACAGAGATCACTAAGCTCCAAAGTCTTCGTAGCATCCGTTGTAGTAGAAAGGGAAGCTACGTTCCATATTACTTTTCGCTGGTCACACTGTGCCCAAGCAATTGCTGGGGTACACATGGGCTGTTCTAGCAATTGGTCCGAAACTCGTGGAGTGAGGGTTCCAAGAGGAATTGGCAAGTTAAAAGAGCTGCAGATATTAGAGTGTGTGAACATTGGAAGAACCAGTATCAAGGCCATTGTAGCTTGGGGAACTGATTCAGTTAAGAAAATTAGTCGTAGAAACACAAGAGGCGTCCAAGAGAAAATTGGAAAAACTTTGCAAATCCATTCAGAAACTCTCTTCACTTCGCTCTCTCTGTGAGATCTTATGATGACCAGGATAGTGGAAACCTAAGGTTGTTGGTTTCTTCCTCCACTCCTCCTCCCGACCTAAGGAATCTCACCTTGGTAGGATATATAGGAGAGATGACTGGATGGTTTGAGAATCTTACGAATGTTGTGAAGATTTCCTTATCTGATAGCCGACTAAAGGAAAATGAAGACTTGGAAGTACTTAGGTTCTTACCTAATTGGGCCTTGGTTTTTAAGGCGTCGCCAAGTCGTCCGGGCGCTCCCTAATGGCATGGCGTCCTCGTCGCCTTATCCAATATGGCGTGAAGGAGGGAGAAGGAAGGAGGAGAGGCTGGAGAATGGTCGGCTAGCGAAAAAACTGTCGCCATGGCTGTCGATCTAGAACGGCGGAGCAAGGACAGAAGACTCACGGTGCCGTGGAGAGGGAAGAAGTGCCGGCGGCCGCTGCGGGGGCGGGGGGCTAGGGCAGGAGCGGCGACTGCAGGGTAGGGAGAGGGAGGAGCAGCTGCGCTCGGGGAGGGAGAGCCGGAGAGGAGAGGAGCACCGACGCTCGGCGAGGGAGAGCTGGTTAGGGAAGTTAGGTTGGGAAGGATAGTGGGCCGGTTAATGGGCTGGGCCAACCTATTTTCAATCTTCTTTCCTTTTTCCATCTTTTCTTTTTCTTTTCCCTTTTTTTTTCATTTACAGGTCTCTATTTTCTTGGTTCAGAGGCTGCTATGGCGTCGCCTTGCTTCGCTTTATGATCGCTTAGGCGTGGCCTACGCGATTGGAAGGGTGCAGACCGCCTCGCCTCGTCTCATCGCCTTAAAAACATAGAATTGGGCCAGATAGTTTTGTTAGCGAGAAGTTAGTGTTCAGAAACAGAGCATTTCTGAAGCTCAAGGACCTTGAGATTGAGGAGCTGGATCAACTTCGAGAATTGAGATTTGAGGAAGTTGCTTTGCCCCAGATTGAAAGTATCTACATTGGAAATTGCCCCTTGGCCTTACGGATTATTGGTATCAAGAACCTTCCAAATCTCAAGTACATTTCACTCAACAGCTCAAAGGTGACGAAGCTTGGTATGCTTCAAGAGGAGGTGAACACGCACCCCAATCATCCCATGCTACAGCTGTACGATTACGGAAGTGACCATGATGGCGAAGGATCTAACGTGGAGGTGGAAGCAATGGAAACAGTTCCAGACCATGCTGGAGAGAGCTCTCAAGTGATCACGCTGTCAACGAGTGACAGGTCGGTCCTGCCCAGCAGTAACAGTACCCTTCTTTCTTAATTTTTCTGTACAGACTGAGATGTTTTGTGGTTACATTTTGTCTCTTGTTTTCTTTCAGTGAAATACAACCTGTTTCAACCAGATGATGCTCTGACAGTGCCGCATGATCCTGCTGCGTATCTTGGTCCGCTGTCTGCACAAGGCACCACCTCCCCAAACCATTTGTTTGTCCAAGTATTCCGAGGAGGCATTGGAAGTTTCCTGAAAACCTTTGGTCGTAGTTGCTCATCATAAGTACTTGCCCACGGCCTATCTTCACTTGTCAGTTGTCACATACTTTTACCTACCTGTTTTTACCGTCCTTTTGATTTAGATCTGGAAAATTTTAGCTTGTATGCTCTATTCAATTTCGCAACTATACAGATTCCATCATGTAATATACAAACTTTGTCACCAGATGAAGCATGAAATTTTTTGTCTTATGGACTGCTAGGTACACTATATTTTTTACACTTAAAATATTCTTCAGGTTATCACAATAATACAAGAACAATGCTTCATGGATGATTTATGAGCTCCTCGTACCTTCGATTGACTGAAGTGAGATGCTAATTTTTCCCCAAGAATATATGATGTTATGTTGGCACTGATCATATATTGCATGACATTAAAAAAAACTCAACATTATTATTTCACAAGAAGAGCAACATTATTCATTTCGCAAGTAGAGCTGTAGATTTACATCGTTAATTTTCTTGCAGCTTGTTGGCAAAAAATGAATGAAATCTTCCATGTCCAAGCTTTCTAGTTTCATGGAGTTTTCAGCATGCTATCTCACACTGACTCTCTTCTTAAACTGTTTTGTGTACTTAATTGTCAATTGAACAACTAGGAGGCATGTTGGGTTCTTACTTGATTTCTTCCCTTCCTTGTTTTCTATTTTCACTTGTCCGAAGAGGGAGTTGATTTGGAGGCCTGAACTCAAGTGTTTCACAGATTCACATGTTTCTTGTGTTCGGGCAAAAGGTTCATGCATGGATAAAAAAGTGAAATGGTGCCTGTTTCTTATCTGCTCCTGCGATGCTATGTGCTTTAACTGATTGAATTTGTCCTGAGCGAGGCATAAATTTTGCGTTATTTTTCCTTATTGTGCATCCAGTTTCCACCTATGCAAATTGTGTGTCCATTTTTCGTGTTCAAATGAAACTCAGCTAGGTAATTACCTTTAGCTGTAACCCATTAAACATTTAGGAAGATTTGCTTCATGAAACCCAGCACTAGTTTTGAAAACCTTTACATTTCTAGAAGAGCAGCTGCCATTCCTTACCAGAACAACCAATGTACCAACATCTTGTTTGGTGAATGGTGGCTGAGCAATGATGTATAATCTGGCCCAGGAACATTAGACGGTTGCCGCTTGCACTAATTAGAAATCCGTCGCATGATCTGTCCCCTTCTATATGTTGCCGTAGCTCCACGTCTGCAAGCCTCTTTTCTTTTTGAAATGATATACTCCCTCCGTTTCTAAAGTATTGACATCGTTGATTTAGACATTAACTTTGATTATTCGTTTTATTAAAAAAATTGATGATATTATATATTTTATTGTAATTTGTTTTATTACTAAAGTAGTTAGAACTATGAATTATAAAATTTACACATTTGAATTAATTTTTTAAATAAGATGAATAGTCAAAGTTGATGTCTAAGTCAACGGTGTTAATAATTTAAAAACAGAGAGAGAGAGTAGTATTATGCAAGTCTTTGTAGTCGATGCACTTCCTCTTATCATCCATGCTCTGTATTCCACTTGTAAAATCCTGTGTAAATGCCATTAATCCGTTGTTCTGTTTTATGAATAATGCTGAGTCGAAGCGGGAGGAACTGACTGGTGTCATGTGATTATAATCAAGTAGTATTTGTATCATGTTTACTAGAGGTAGGACGTGGTAGTATTTGTATCATGTGATTAATCAAGTAGTAGTCTTTAGTTGTAGTCAGCCATCGTATCAGTCAGTATTTTCTTTTGCCCAAAGCAAAAAATGATTTTTTTTGTCTCTTTGACAGAGCTTTCAGCTCTTGATTTTCAGTTAAAATCTAGAAAGTTCTGTTAAACGCTGTTTTTCAGCAGAAGTGATAAACGCTGTTTTTCAGCAGAAATGATTTGCAGGAGAAGTGATTCTTATCTAATTCTGTAAAGTGATTCTCTGAAATAAATTAATAGGTTGGGAGTTGAAAAAAGTAACTTCTTTTGATTCTGTGAAGTGGTCCTGATTCTAAAAATTTATCTAAGAGAATCATTTTCAGCCACATAATCACTTTACAGAAGATTCAGAGAATCAGCTCACCGAAGGGTCCTTACCATACCTGCTAGCATGGGATTCTCTTCTTATTCTATTCCCCAGATAAATCTTTAGACATGACACCTTTGAATCAGTAAAGAAAGATACTAAAGAACAACGTGAAAAATACTGGAATACATATCTCTATCTCTACTACTTAAAAAACATAGTTTTTTTCTACGTATACACGATAAAATGTCTCAACAGAGATATATTAGACTACGTACAAAAAAATGCATTTAAAGTTATCTCTTTTTACAAATCTGACAGATGAAATCTCACCACAGACACCCTTTACAAATCTAACAGATAAGCTATTCCAGATCTTTTACATTTTTGGCTCACACAAACTGTTGTTAGTTAACAAAACATAACTATCTAGAACAAATATATAAAATCTAAAAAAATTTGTTGAAAAGTAAAAGATATTTATTTTAATATTAATGTATTATTTCTTAAGTTAATACTAGTATTTTTCTTTAGACTATAGCATTAGCACGAACATTAAAACTAGTTCATTTAAAGCTCAAAACTCGAAAGAATCGCACTAGTCGCTAACAGATAAAGAGTGTGTTCGGTTCAGATTTTTATACCGCCACAGGGGCAGTGGCTGCAAGGATCTAGACATCAAACTGAGTTAAGCTATAAAACACTGCAGCCGCAACAGGCGGTAAAATAATCTCAACCGAACACACCCAAAAAGGAGCACACACAGAAGGAATATCCAACATGTGCGCTCACTTCCTTTCTTTTGTTATATATATCCACCATATATCCGTCTACAATTACCGTTCATAATCTACCGGGCCCACATAACAGTTGGCATCTCAAACTTTTTGAGTCAATACTAGCTAGAACTACTCCCTCAATTCCAAAATACAAGCATTTCTAAGTTTACTAAGAGTTAAACTTTTATCATTTGACCATAAATAATGTAAAATTAATATTATTTTACCATATATAAAAAATATTTTTTAGATTCATTATGAAATAAGCTTTCATTAAAGGTATATATTTTTATGCTAGAAATTATATAATTTTTAAATATTATTAGTAAAAACATTTTTCTTAATTTTATCCAAACCTTAAAATACTTATATTTTGGAACATATGTAGTATTATTTTGCTGAGTGAAACGCATGGGCGGCTATTATATTTACCCGTTTCAGCTTGGCCACTGCACTCATGAAATTGTAAAATACGGCCACTAAAATTATCTATCGACCGTTTCAGGAGGAGCTAGTTTAGTGGCTGTATTTTATAATTTCGTAAGTATATATAATGACCAAATTGAAATGGTGGTACAAATACACTGAGCACTCCGCTTATTTATTCCACACTTTAACCGTTTAATTAATTTACTCGCTCACCAGAACAGAATGTAGGAGACAGAACTATAGCAAGTCCCTAACACTCCTGATCTGTGCGAGCATGCAGCGAATTTCCTTGGCGGTGGGCCGCTTCTTGGGGTCGTCGTCGGTACAGAATACGGCGATGAGCAGCACCACCAGGACCTGCTCCTCGTACTCGGGGCAGGCGATGGCCGGGTCGATGGCCTCGGCGTGGTTCCCGTCGTGCATAAGGCGGCGCAGCCACTTGACGAGCCCGACGTCGTCCACCCGCGTGAAGAACGCGTCCGTGGGCTCCTTCCCCGTCCCCAGCACCGCCAGGATCACGCCGAAGCTGTACACGTCGCACTTGGCGGTGAACTTGACCGTCTGGTAGTACTCCGGCGCGATGTACCCGAGCGTGCCGGCGACGTTGGACGCCGTCACGTGCATGTGCGCATCGGGCATGGCCTTCGCCAGGCTGAAGTCCGCGATGCGAGGCTCCATGTCGTCGTCCAGCAGGATGTTGGCCGGCTTCAGGTCGCGGTGGATGATCGGCGGCCGGTGCGAGAGGTGCAGGTACTCCAGCCCCGCCGCCGCGCCGACTGCCACGCGGAGCCGCAACGGCCACGACAGTGCCGTGCTTATCCCGCCGCCGTCGTCCGCGGCGTCGGCCTTGAGCGCGTGGTACAGGCTGCCGTTCTTCATGTACTCGTGGACGAGGTAGTGGCAGTCGGGCTGCGGCACGTGCGCCGCCAGCGGCAGCAGGTTGCGGTGGCGGATGTGTCCGACGGTGCGGATCTCCGACTGGATCTGCCGGGACCACTTGTCCGGCTGCCGGCTCTCCTCGTCGCTGAGGTTGTTGGGCGTGTCGCCGGCGTGTTTCTTGATCTTCTTGATAGCGAGATGAACCGGGGCTTTTTTTCGGGATCATGTACCTCGGGTACTTGACGGTCTGCACTCTCGTACGTGCAAGACTCTGAGTTAGGGTCGGACGGCAGCGTTCGACGTGCGGTACGACCCTCAAGGCGATTTACGAAAGTCGCATCAAAACACGGAGACGCCGACCTCTGAAGACTGACCCCCGGAGAAACCGACCTCTGAGAGGTAAGTACGGCATTACAACGTAATTACTCCGGCGGCCAACCGCCAACCAACCTGACGGGATGGGACGAGTTTTACCACGACGACACTCTAGCAGAAGCCGCAGCAGTCAATGGACAAAACCCGACGGCACTGTGGCTGACACAACAGTGCCGAACAGGCGCTACAGTGCTTGTCGCTGCATGCGACGCGACAGGCCACGCCTGCGCATGGGCAAAATGAATGATGGCGACGACAGTGAGGGGCTTACCTGTCAGCGAGACGACAGGATCGCGTAGGGCCCACCATCCTATAACCCCGGACCGTCCTATATAAGGAGGGCCCGCGGAGCGATAGAAGAAAAGAAGAAAACAGAAAAGAAAACGAGTAGTAAAAAGAGAGCAAACACAACCCGTTTCCAGAGCTCTCGCATCCCTTCTCGCGAGCAACTCCATTCATACGTGCTCCGAGCACTCTCGATCCACACCGGATCCTCTCGTGAAGAGAGAATCCGACCTCTTGTACTATTATCATCGAGATAATCCACTCCCTGGACGTAGGGTATTACACCGCTCGAGATGGCCCGAACCAGGTAAAAAAACCCTCTTGAGTCTCTCGTAGACTAGGCCATATCGAATACGAAGGCACACCACCCCTGTAATCGTATTTTTGTACTGTGCCGATGGTCAGAACACCAACAGTTGACGCGCCAAGTAGGGGCACATTCTCTTGGTGTGCTCTCGTTTTGGCTTTTTGATGGCTTCCTACTTTGTCGTCGTGGGAGACACTTCGATCTCCCACCTTCGCTTCGGGGGCTTCACGGTTGTTGTCGCCGGAGATAGCCGGTCGTGGCGAGTCTCCACTTTCGCCTCTGGGCAGGCCTTTCACTTCGGAAGCCTGAACTTTGTCGCCAACGAAGGCGGCGAGCTGTGCCTTTAGGCTCCGCGCAAGAGGCGTCGTACTTGGCGCCGGCGGAGCCATATCGTTTTAGGGCACGACCCGTCGAGGGAGTGCTTCACTCTCCACGCCCCTAAGGGGGCGGAACCGTCGGCCCCTGGCAGCGTCGAGTACTGGACGATGTACTTCAACGGGTCCTGCATGCTCAAGGGCACGGGGGCTGGGGTCGTCCTAATCTCCCTGAGGGGAGACAAGTTCCGCTACGTACTGCAGCTGCAGTTTCGCGCCTCCAACAACGCGGCCGAGTACGAGGCGCTCCTCCACGGCCTGCGAATGGCCATCACCCTCGGCGTTCAGCGGCTCTACGTCAAGGCCGATTCCGAGCTAATCGTCAGTCAGGTTATGAAGACCTCCAGCTGCCGAGATCCGAAGATGGAGGCCTACTATCAAGAGGTTCGCAAACTCGAAGATAAGTTCGATGGGCTTGAACTCCATCACGTTCTACGTCGAGACAACGAGGCCGCCGACGCTCTCGCCAAGTTGGGCTCGGAGCGTGAACCGGTCCCCGACGGCGTTTTCCTCGAAGTCCTTGCCAAACCCTCCATCAGAACGTCGAGGATCCGCCCACCGAGGGCACGAGCGGTGAGCCGACCCCAGGTCCGAAGGCGGAGGTCATGGCCCTCGCCCCCGACTGGTCCCGCAATATCTTCGCTCACCTTCAAGACGGCACTCTTCCGGCGGACGTCAACGAAGCCAGGAAGGTCGCACGACAGGCCAAAGCCTACGTCATTTCGGACGACGAGCTCTACAAACGAAGCACGAGTTGTATACCACAGCGTTGCATCCCTCAGGAGGAGGGCATGCGCCTTCTTGACGATATCCACTCGGGCATTTGCGGTCACCACGCCGGACCCAGAACTCTCGTCGGCAAGACTTTTCGCCAAGGTTTCTACTAGCCGACGGCAGTGGCCGACGCCGAAAATCTTGTCTGAGCTTGCTAAGGTTGCCAGTTCTATGCGCGGCAGACGCACCTGCCAGCCTAGGAGCTCCAGACGATCCCGATCGTCTGGACCTTTGCTGTCTGGGGGCTCGACATCCTCGGACCGTTCAAAATGTCACTTGGCGGCTTCACCCATCTTTTCGTCGCCGTCAACAAGTTCACCGAGTGGATCGAGGCTGAGCCGGTGCCCAAGATCACTACAACCCGGGCGGTCGGGTTCATCCGCAACATCATCTGTCGGTTCGGGGTTCCGAACTCCATTATCACCGACAACGACGCGCAATTCACTGGTCGGCAATTCCGGAAATTTTGCGACGAGTATCACATTCGCCTGGACTTCACCTCCGTGGCACACCCAAAGACGAATGGGCAGGTCGAACGGGCCAACAGGATGATACTCCAAGGGCTGAATCCACAGATTTACGACTCCGTTAAGCAGGCAGCCGGACGATGGGCGGGCGAACTCTCATCAGTCCTCTGGGGTCTGCGAACGAGCCCCAACAGAACCACCGGGTTCACGCCGTTCTTCATGACGTTCGGAGCAAAAGCGATGCTGCCGACCGACCTTGACTATGACTCTTCGCGAGTCCGAGCTTACGACGAGGAAAAGTCGTGGGTCACGCTGCAAGACAATCTTGACCAACTGCAAGAAGCGCATGAAGTCACCCTCCTATGCTCTGCCAAGTACCAGCAAAGGCTACGACGACTGCACGCTCGGCGCATCAAGGGTCGAGCGCTGAACGTGGGAGATCTGGTGCTGAGAAGGGTGCAAACGAAAGCCGACTAGTACAAGCTGTCGCCCCTCTGGGAGGGACCATTTGTAATCAAGCGCGTCATGAGGCCCGGTGCTTACAAGCTGGCGACCGAGGATGGCCGAGAGCTCGAAAACGCATGGAACATCGAGAATCTCTGAAGGTTCTACACCTAATAAAAACAGCTAAGTTCCTGCAACTTACTCCCGTTCATCGTTTTTGGGCTGCGAGCCGTGGCCGTCTCGGCTACACGCCGCACCCGAGGGCTACTTGCCTCCGCCCTCTCGAGCGTCAAAACGTCCGACCTCGCTCATCGTTTTTTGATTTTTCATGCCGGAGCACCGCCCCCCGTTAACCCTTTACGTTTTTTTCGCTTACTTCATTTTCGTTTCTTCGAGATCGGATCCTCGACCCGCGCCGAGTTCGCGGGCGACCCCAGAGCGATAACCTTCGTGCGCTTTTCGTTCGAAGTTTTCTCGTGGCTACACTATCCACGATCGGGTGCCGACGACGCTCTACGGCTGTATTGAGCCCGACACCCGACCCTACGAGCTATACTCGACCCGTTCGTGTGATTGACGCCCAACGGGACGCTAAAAAGTAGCCGCAAGCAGCAAAAGGGGTTAGAAACTCGAATCCGCGTTTTATTTTGTCTGGGGTCGGATCCCCTTTTTGTTTCTTCGGGGTCGGATCTCCGACCCGCGCCAAGCTCGCGGGTGACCTCCGAACGCGATGAACTTCGCGCCCGTTTTTCGTTCGAAGCCTCCCCGTGGCTATACCATCTACGATCGGGAGCCGATGCTCTACGGCTGTATCGGGCCCGACACCCGACCCTACGAGCTATACTCGACCCGTTCGTTTGATTGATGCCCTGCGGAGCGCGAAAAACAATCGCAACTAGTGAAGAGGGGTCGGAAACTCGAATTCGGTCGTGCAACAATGATTTCTCAATCGATATCTCTTATTACACGACACTTTTTACAAACCTAATTCTATACATAGGGGAACGCGCCGAACCGCTCGGGCAAGAAGTCCTCCGTCCTGAAGTCAGCGACAGCCTTCGCCCCAGGCTCCTGCATCTCCACTGAGATTGCATCTAGTTACTCGTCTGAGTAGTCGGATGCGAAGCCCTCGACGACCCTACCGAAGTCCGCGTCTGGGTAACGGGAGCGGGCCAGGGCCAGGGCTGTCGGGGACCCGTCCTCCAACGCCCTCATGACGACGTCAGAGACGACCCTCGGAAGCTGATGCAGGGCGTGCGTAAGGACACCAGTCGGGACAAAATCCTCCGGCACGCCGGAGTACAACTTCTTCAGGAGGTTCAAGCCCGCCGACCTCAGGGTTTGAACCTCGCCCGCCAATCCTGCACTCAAGACCATCAGAAAAACAATCCCGAAAGACGAAACCAAGTCGAAAGGGGTCCGCCTTTACCGTCTCGTTCCTTTTCGGCGGCCTGCCCCTCCCGGTCGAGGCTCTTCCGGAGCTGCTCGTTCCGGACTTGGGCCGCCGAGAGCTCCTCTGGGACTCCAACGTCCTCCTGGTGCATTCGCTCGAGCTCCGTTGCCGCCTGCTCGACCTTGGACCGCAGCACGACCCGCTCCGACTTCAGGAGGTCGACCTGCTCGAAGGCATGGTCACGCTCCTCCTTCACAAGGCGGAGCGTCTGCTGCAAGGTCAAGCGGGCCCCCTCGGCGTGCTGATGAAGCAGCCTGAGGCGCTGCATCTCGGTGTCGTGCTCGACGGCTTGACGACGAAGCCCTGCAACGCCGCAAGTTAAAATCCGACCCTGAGGTCGGACGAATACGACACAACTTACCGACGACTGTGCGGTTGGCCTGCTCGAGGGCTGCCGCGACCCGGGTAGCCTGGGCATCGGAGGCCACTGCCTCTGCGCGCGCCTTTTTCGCCTCCTCGAGGGTGATGCCGGCTGACTCTCGGGCAGCGAGGAGCTGGGACTGCAGGTCAGCCGCCGTCTCCCCCGACTCGACCCGAGCCTTCGCCAGCCCCTCCCGCAAAGCGTCGACCTCGGACTAGGCGGCGAATCCGCGCAGGGGCCGACCCAGGGCCGCGTGAAGGTTGTCATGCGAAGGGACTGTCAGCCCGAAGACTGCGGAAATCAAAAACGAAAAACGCTGAATCCAAAAACTCACACGGTACTCGACGATGTGCGCCTCGTCAAAAAATGACGCCGACCTCCTCGGCGACCCCCAGCAACTGACGGAGGCCGGCGGCCAGCCTCATGAGGTGGCCGAAGCCATCGGCCGCTCCTTCGAGCGGGAGAGGCCCTCTCCCGGGGATCCTTCGAGCGGGGTCCATGAGGTAGCCGAAAACATCGTGAGGATGATGATGACGAACGCGAGGGAGCGCGAACGGGAACGATGGCGATCGCCAAACCTAGCGACGCTAAGGCGAAGGGCGGAGCTAACGAGCTCTCGCGCGCGATAGAAGGCTCAAGACGAAGCAAGGAGGCTGGGTGAAAACGCGAAGTTACCGCACCCCTCCTTTTAAACGGCCCGCACAGTTACTGCGCCGCCCACAATCGATCGTGGGAGTAACTGCGCGATCTTGGGCTCTCGCCCCGATGCGCACCCGAGCCGTTCGCACCCGACCCGCTGACGAGCGGGCCCGGGCCACACCTCGCCGCATCCGCTGCGGCCAGGGCGCCAACGTTACTTCGACAAGACGGCTGCCAGAGTACGACTAGCAGACGACATGACGCAGACGCGCGAACCACCGCGTCACCGATGCCGTATATTCGAATTCAAATTAACCGCTCGGATCGACCGGCGATTGAAATTCCCCAACGGTCCGATCGCCCTCCACATGGAGGCACGGAAGCTGTCCGATTCCCGTGACCATCACGGTGCATCCGAATAAGAGGAAGCATGCAAACGAAGCTTCCCACGACCGGCTAATCGACAAGCCGAGGCCACATGGCCGATTCACACGTTCGGGCGCTGATCATGGCCGCGGGCCTAGGCGCGATGCTGATCATGGACATGGACCGCATCGAACAGGCCCGTCCTAGGCGTCCTACCGAACCAAAGTCCGAGAACCACCTCGGCCCGACCCCGACGGTAGGAACGACACGTGCACGCAAACGAAACCCCCTACGGTCGGCTGATCGACAGCCGAGGCCGCGTGGCCGATTCACACGATCGAGCGCTGATCATGGCCTTGGCCCAGGTGCGATGCTGATCATGGGCAGGGACCGCATCGAACCGGCCCGTCCTAGGCGTCTTACCAAACAAAAGATCGAGACCGACCTCGGCCCGACCCCGACGGTCGGAACGACGCGTGGCCAGCCCCCCGAATCGCCTCCGGGCTCGGGAGCTGGACCCATAGAGCACACTCATACATACCCAAAGGACCAACCATCGACGAATGATGGTTCGCACAGCGCTTCAGTCCACGACCGACCCTTCAGATCGCTCGGGGGCTACGCCCTACGGGCGCGCTCGCGCGCCCCCGTAGGATCAACCATTGACGAATAATGGTCCGCACAACGCTTCAGCCTACGACCGACCCTTCGGATCGCTCGAGGACTCGCGGGCTACGCCCTACGGGAGCGCTCGCGCGCTCCTGTAGGATCAGAACAGACCTCGAGAACGACCAGCCCAGCGTCGCCTCGACCAGAGGTCACAAACGGCGTCAGGCTCGGGGGTTACTGTCGAGATCATGTACCCCGGGTACTTGACGGTCTGCACTCGTACGTGTAAGACCCTGAGTTAGGGGTCGGACGACAGCGTTCGGACGCGCAGTCCGACACCCAAGGCGATCTATGAAAGCCATATCAAGACACGGAGACGCCGACCTCTGAAGACCAACCCTCGGGGAGACCGACCTCTGGGAGGTAGGTACGGTATTATGACGTATTTACTCCGGCGGCCAACCGCCCTGACGGGACGGGACGAGTTTCACCACGACGACACTACAGCAGAAGTCGCAGCAGTCAATGGACAAGATCCGACGGCACTGTGGCTGACACAACAGTGACGGACAGGCGCTACAGTGCCCGCCACGCCCGCGCATGGGCAAAACGAATAATGGCGATGACAGTGAGGGGCTTACCTGTCAGCGAGACGGCAGGATCGCGTAGAGCCCACCATCCTGTAACCCCGGACCGCCCTATTAAAGAAGGCCTGGGGAGCGATAGAAGAAAAGAAGAAAAAAGAAAAGAAAACGAGTAGTAGAAAGAGAGCAAACACAACCCGTTTCCAGAGCTCTCGCATCCCTTCTCGCAAGCAACCCCACTCATACATGCTCCGAGCACTCTCGATCCACACCGGATCCTCTCGCGAAGAGAGAATCCGACCCCTTGTACTATTATCATCGAGATAATACACTCTCTGAACGTAGGGTATTACACCGCTCGAGGTAGCTCGAACCAGGTAAAAAAAACCCTCTTGAGTCTCTCGTAGACTACGCCATATCGAATACGAAGGCACACCACCCCTGCAATCGTATTTTCATACTGTGCCGGTGGTCAGAACACCGACACTCTTCACCTTCCCTCTCCACGGGAAGCTGCGCCTTGTACACCTCGCAACACCCGCCGCTCCCGATCATGGCGAGCGACGTCAGCCCATCTTCCCTCTCCAGGAACGCCAGCTGATCCACGCGTTTGCTCAGCTTCGGCGTGAAGATCACCGTGCCGGACTGCCGCCGGTACCGGCCGCGGATGCAGTTGAGCACCAACCGGAATAGCACGGACATCACTAGCCCCGAGATGACGCCGGCCAGGGAGCCACGAAGCCGATGATCCAGTTGCGCTCGCGGTGTTTGCGGCTGCGGTGGTGCCGTTCGTGCGCATCGGCCGGCGGTGTGTAACATCCCTTGTCTCTCAAATCACGATTTCAAATTTGAAACTAGAATTCAAATAACCAATGTCAAAAGAAATTCAAATTTGAATTGAATATAAAAATTTTCAAGCAAGCATTCAAAGGAAAATTGTAAAAACAAATTCTTGTTTAAAAGTGATTACAAGGTTCAGAAAGTATAAAAAGATTTTTGTAAAAATTTAAAACCAAAAATGTAAGTCACAAATTATTTTAATTCCTCTAAAATCAGTCATGTGCCTTTCGAATTTTCTAGAATTAAATCCGCTGAGAATTTGAAGATGCTCCAAAAAGGAAAGTTGTTCCTCATAAAAAGTTCTTCAGCTCCACAAATTTTCAAATTCATCGGAACTCGGGAAGTTGAGTTTTTCGGCAAAAACAGAAGTTGCTACTGGAATTCAGAAAAATGGAAAAGGGGACGGACCCCACCTGTCAGCCCTGCTTTCTCCTTCCTCCAGCCTTCGTTGGCAGCGGGGGGCGGGGGGGGGGGGGGTGGTGCGCCGCGGCGCGCATGCACAGTGGCCACGTCGCCGGGCGCCTTGACACCACCCAGCTGGCGCTCTCTCCCTTAACTCCCTCCCTTCACTGCTTCAGCGCTCTCAGCCCTCTCTCACTCGCACCCTCTCACTCACTGCTCTCACCGGCCGAACGGCAGACCTCTGGGGAGAGGCAAGCCTTCCGTGGAGCCCTGCTGCCACGGCCCGTTCCAGCCGTCCTTCCTCAGCAGGACGGCGCACCACCACGGCCTCGAGCTCTCTCTTTCTCTCTCTTTCCTTGCTGATCTTCCACCGGCCACTGAACGAGCCGCTGCTGCCGAGCACGCCTTCACCGTGGAGCATCACCATCAAGCCATGTCCGGCCAGATTTCTGCACCAAATCCGCTGCGCCGTCCCTTGTTCCAGCTTCTGGCACATTGGCTCGCTCCCTCCTCCACGGAATCAATGGATTTCAAAGTTTTCCCCAAATCTTAGGTCATGGAGCTGCCGCTGTTTCCCAGCCATATCAACTAATCTCCGGTGGGATCCTCTAAATTCCTCTCGATCTGGACTTCTTCTCTACCTGGCGCTCCTCTAGGAACCAAGAAGCAATCAAATCGTTGACCTCTTGTGCAGGAATTTCGGAAGGGTCCGCCGCCAGTCTTCGGAACCGAGGCACCTTGACGGTGGCGAGTGCCTTCCGGCCATCCCTGACGACGATAACACCGCAGACGGTCTTCTCCTCGCCTCTGTGAAGCCCTACGAAGAAGCCATTTTGAGTTCCGTCTACTGCAGCGCCGTCTCGACATCGCCGAATCCTCCTCCGTGCCGTCCGCCGCCGTCGACCAGCTTCGGTGAGGATCTCGGCTCAGCGGCCATCCTATGCACTCCTAGTGTCATGGTGGTTCTTTCAGTGCAGTTTCCTGTCGCGTAGCCGCCAGGGACGGAGCGCCGGCGCGCTCCGGCCGTCGCCCACCATGGCCGGGTGGCCAAGCTCGCCTAGGATCCGGTGTGGCCACAACTGGATCCCGTGCGGCTAGCCGAGTAGCCACATGTGTGGCTTAGCCCTGCCCGCTGCCACGTGGCTCTGTGTGGGGTTGATTTTGATCTATTTCGAAAATTCATTACTAATTGCACAGAAATTCAATGAGCATTGCAAAAATCACAGAAATTACATGCCAGCTCAGAAAAATATGAAACCAACTTTGTTAGACTTATAAATTCATGAACTATTTATTGAACTAATAAACATCAGTAATTAATTGTTTTAATAATGATTAATTACAGAAATTGGTTAATGCATGTTTAATTCTTATTTAATAATGTGTGCACTTTAAATTATTAAAAAATTTATTAATTGTCCCTTAGGGTATTAAAGAACATTATGAAAATGTTTTAGGCTAATTTATTCAGTAATTATTTTATAATTAATTTATCTCTGTTTTCTAGTAATTAATTCATAGTAATTCGAATATTTGCTAATAATTAACCAAATTTTGTTCTAAATTATATTTACTGAATCTTGACCTATTAAAATTGGTTAGAATCCAAAAACATTACTGAGTAGTATTAAATTAGTTTGTCTAACCAAATTAAGTGAATTGCTTTAGTAATTAACTAAATTATTTATACTAAATTTGGTTATATTACTTAAGGTAGTTAATTAGACGCTATTGTTATTTTTACCTATTAGGTTTAGCCACATTAATTACCTTATTGTTTTAAAATGTTTAACTACCAAAAATTTAGTATCCACTTCCTCTGGTAATAGAAAAGGTTATAAATAAATTAATCAGTTTAGTATTTTTGTAATTACCAGCCCACTTAGTCTCTCATATATTAACTCAACAAATAAAATTGTTTTGCTGTTTGCATTTGTCATGGTATTGCATAGCATGCATATTTATACTGTTGTTGTTCCATTGTTTAGTGAACAACGTACTCGAGAGTGACGTGGGTGCTCTAGAGGGTAAAGCACCTGTGGGTAGTTTTGCTAAGGAGACTTCAACATCGCAAGTCAAGCATCATGCATACTTATCCTTATTTTATATAAATTATGAAATGAATTGGTGTATTATTGTTGCATTTGTCGGGCAATAGGATAAATGTGGTTATGTTAGATCTGATTATTACCCACTCCTTAGAGTTTTAGGTTTATGGATTGGGTTGGTAGTTCTTAGATCCGGTGTGTCTTACTTAGCCATACTTAGACTGGTAGAAGTCGAATCGGTGGAAAGTCTCTTTATTTAACTTGTTACTCATATGGTTGGTCTAAATTTGAGGATGATGAATTGAAGACCGATACGGGAGTATAGGTTGGCAGCAGGAACGGAGTCCTGTGTGCGGTAACCCTGTCTGTGTCGGTTAAGGACCGATCGTTGTTAATTGTTGGCCTAAGTACTCTTCGTTCATACCACATGTCAAATATAATAGTAAGACAAACCGAATATCTCATTTACATACCAACGCTTCGCCTATGACGTCATGTCTTGACTGGCATGCACGAGTGACCGCTGGGCTCTCACGAGACACGGGACCGGTCCTCTCTGACATGTCGATTGTCCAACCGTTCGGGCATAGATGAGAGAAAGGTTGACGTGAATACCCTCTTATGTGACGTCGCGAGTTGCATAAGCCGAGTCGTCCTCGAGTCGTGTGGGTACAGTTGAACTCCCCTGCAGGGTGTATAATCGGTTCGGATCGCTGTGGTCTTGGTTATGATCAAACTTAGTGTCTATTGATTTTCATCGTAGTTAACAACTTCACTCCTTTAATCACTGATAATAAAGTTGTGGGATATATTGGAGATGTATTATTGACACATCTCTTATTACGATTTTGCATAATTATTTAATTGCTTGAGTTTAGTAATTAGTTACCTATCAGTCTTTACTATAGGTTTATGCTTATAATTTATTAATATCTATCGCTTTTCCGTAATTAAGTCTTATTGCATTATTATCTTTGCTAATGCCTCATTCATGATCTTTGGAGTCGAGATGTACATCCCACGAGTAAGTCTTGTTGAGTACCTTCGCACTCACATTTACAATGTTGAAGTTTTGCAGGTGATGATGAGATGGTTTTTAGTTATTTCTTTCCTGTCAATGCCGGCGAAAGGGATGAGTAGTCCTTGTTCGTCTTTTGCGTGACGGTGTTGTTCGTGGGCTGAGCATATTGTTCTTCTATTTGTTTTAAAATGTTTTCCGCTTCATAATACTCACCATCATGTTAGAACCTAAATAAGAACTTAGTACCTTGTTTAATTATATCTTAGGAAGTTTGAGAGCTAAAACTTCTATCATGCTGCTCTTATTCTTGTTTCAGTTACGAACTTTTACTTAAGATTTGTAATAACTTTTATATATATATGAGATCTCGATGTGATGTGTGCAGCGTTGAATATCGATATACTGTTGTTCTGGGCGGTGTTTGGGAAGCATCTTGAGAGACTATCGGGGTTGATTTCTCGTTAGTTGAACAGAAGCTAATTCGATTAATTGGAACTCAACTTGAACGGTTTCTCACACGGTGGGGGAGGTCCGTCTATTTTTAAGTTTGGTTAAAATCAAATTATATCAATTTTAAATAATAATATTTAGAAATTTTAATAATTTCTAATATAAAAAGTTAAATATTATGAAAGTTTATTTCATAAAAATTTTAATAAATAATCTATATATCTGATAAAATATTATTAATTTTATACTTATTAATAATCAAAATTAAATTTTTTTTAACTCTGATGAAAAATATTTAAGTACAGAGGTAGTACAGCACCGTTCTTATTCGGGTTCCCAATATCGCCTGTGGTGTTGCTCTTCTCCGCCAGCACGTACCGGTGCGGCGCCTTGGTCCGGCCGTGGTGTACGTGCCGTGTCCCCACGCGTGAGCGGCGTGCCACGGCGGAGCGTGCAACCGCACGACGGCCATCGTAGCCATGAACGGCGGTGATGAACAACAGGAGCAGCGCGACAAGAGAGACGAGGACTAGAAGAGACCTGCCGGCCGACGCCATGGCCGTCAGTATGCGCCTTCGCCGGAGTGTGCGAAGCCGAACAGAACCAGTACTATAAGAAGGCAGATGTCGCTGAAAGCCGCGTGGAACGTACGGACGGCTCTGATGCGTTCCTTGACTGGATGAACGTGTTGGATTTTCCTGACAGGGACATGCGAGAAATTGGCGCTTCATTCGCTGCTGCCCTGACGACTTGACTCGGACTCGCAGGCAAGTCAAGAGCCAGCGTGCACGGCGAGTGGGGAAAGTGGAAATGAGTCCCGCAATACACCGGAGACTCCAGTGTGTTGTTATCAGTGGACATCATCATCTCAAATTATCAAATACTACGTACGAGTAACTGTCATGAAAGGTATTTTTTCTATTCTTAAATTGTTATAGTTCTTAATGTGAAACGTGCTGTGCACGGTTTTAAAATCTGTTTATTACAGTGTAGTAGTTAGTTAGAACAGTAACTTACTTATTTAAAAATAAAATTATCATTCTAATAATAATAATTTAAAGCGGAGGGAAATCTAGTAACAAGAATGTGTTTTTTTTTGGCGAATAAGAACGTATTTGGTTGATAGGTGCATTTTACCATAATAAAGTAACAATTATCTTAATTCTTTTGGAATAAAGTGTTCCCCACAATTTTATGAAACTAAGAAAATAAATGCACACCATATTCAATGTGGCATGCCGAACCATATGAGAAAAAAAAACAACATTTGTAAACGTGGTTCGGGCTTCTAACCAATCGGATATGAAGAGTTCACCGTAAACAAGTGCGATCACTTATTAGCTGATCAAGTGCCATATGAAATCAGATTCAAAAAAGAAAAAGTGCAACACAACAGCTACTCCCTTCGGTTTTAATTGGTTACTCCATAACACATTCAATTTTAATATTATTCTTAACTATACATCGTTTTTTTATAGATTATAATAAATATCATATATTATATTATAATTTTTTTATCATTAAAGTTATTTTAAACATAACTAATAATCATTTACATATTTTTAAATAAAATAAATGATAAAAAATAATGTTACACATCGACGATGTCAACATTTCAAAACCGTAGAGACACCGAAGGGACATCCTCTAAGAAGAAGTATTCTTGGTCCAGTGAACGGTAGATATCTACTGAAACAAATCGAAGCTGGGAGGAAAAACAAAGAGCCAAACCCAAAAATTGGTTTTCCTTGTCCTTGTCCTTGTAATTGAAGCCCAGTGAACGGTAGATATCCCAGCATCTACAGGCAAGCCGCTGACATAGAGAATGTTATGCCCGTGCAGGAGAATAACGAAGCACAGTTAAAAAAAAATAGTTTCTCAAAAATAGAGAAGAACTTGACTTTATTTTGTTGAACTAAAGAGGTTTGAAGGGTAACATTATTGTCTTTAGTTTTCACCCCTACAAGCATTAGCTGGACCTTTCAGGACATCTTAGTACCCTGTACTACATCTGTTTCAAAATATAAGCATTTTTAAGTTTGAATAAAGTTAAACTATTGTAACTTTTACTAATAATATTTAAAAAATTACATAATTTCTAATATAAAAATATACTTTTATTAAAGCTTATTTCATGATGAATAAAAAAATATAATTTTTATATGATAACATATTGTTAATTATACATTATTAGTGGTCAAATATTAGTGGTCAAAGTGATAAAAGTTTGACTTTGACTAAATTTAGAAATGCTTATATTTTGAAACGAAGGGAGTACATCTTAAGATCCAGTATTGTTAAAACGTGAAGTGGTATATAGAAACTAGTTAAAAATATATAATATATTCAAATTATGTTGATATGATATGTAAAAATGTTGGTTTTTTAATATTTCTGTTGCTTTAACAAAATAGCATTTTCAATATTTAGATTGCACTAAGAGCCAGTTTTGTTATGCTACAAAGCAGTATATAAAAGCGACATAAATATAAAATATGTTCAAATTACGTATTGAATTTGGACTTATAAATGATCCGTCAAAATTGATTTTTGAAATATAAATATAAAAAATAGTTCATGTAGGATTTTTTGTTGCATTAATCCTAAAGAATATGATTGTTCAAACGGATAAAAACAAAGTTACAATTTATGAGAAAAATCAATTTGAGATTTAGAATCTAAAACTGAAGATGTGGTATGGCGCGTGGTGATGTAGTTTGCCACGTGTGCAGCTATGTTTGATTAAGAATGAAACTGAACCTCTAACTAAAATTTAATTAAATTAGACTTTTCAAAAATTGAAGAATGAAACTAAGCCTTCAGTTATAGTTCAGCTATAACTTCTAGAAAATGAAATGAGATTTGTTGAAGAAGACAAGAACAAGCGGCCGCGGGAGTGACAGCTGAGCAGCTGGCCGTGGTTGGTGTATCCTGCGGTGGAGATTGCAAGCGCGCGAAGTTATCGGTGACCCGCAGGTACCCCATCGGCAGACGGAAGCTAGCGCTGCTACCTACTACCTCGCCGGAAGCAATGCCGACCTCCGGCGAGAGCACTGTCGCTCGGCCGCACGTCGTACTGCTCCCGAGCGCTGGCATGGGCCACCTGGTCCCGTTCGGGCGCCTGGCGGTGGCGCTCTCCTCGGCGCACGGCTGCGACGTGTCCATGGCCACGGTGCTCCCCACCGTGTCCACGGCGGAGTCCAGGCACCTGGACGGCCTCTTCGCCGCGCACCCCGCCGTCCGCCGCCTCGACTTCCGCCTGGCCCCGTTCGACGAGTCCGAGTTCCCCGGCGCTGACCCGTTCTTCCTCCGCTTAGAGGCCATGCGCCGGTCGGCGCCGCTGCTCGGCCCCCTCTTCGCCGGCGCGTCCGCGTCCGCGTCCTCGCTCGTCACCGATATCACGCTGTCGTCGGTCGTGCTGCCGGTCGCCAGGGAGCGCCGCGTCCCGTGCTACGTCCTCTTCACGGCGTCCGCCGCCATGCTCTCGCTCTGCGCCTACTTCCCGGCGTACCTCGACGCCAACGCCACTTCAGGCGGCGGGGGCGTCGGCGACGTCGACATCCCCGGCGTGTACCGCGTCCCCAAGTCCTCGATTCCGCAGGCGCTGCATGACCCCAAGCACTTCTTCACCCAGCAGTTCGTGGCGAACGGTCGCGGCCTCGTGAATGCCGCCGGCATCCTGGTCAACACGTTCGACGCCTTGGAGCCGGAAGCCGTCACGGCCCTGAGGGACGGCTCGGTCGCCGCCGGATTCCCGCCGGTGTTCTCCGTGGGACCGCTCCGCCCGGTGACCTTTCCGACCGTCGAACCAGTGAAAAACCCAGCCGGTTACATGGAATGGCTGGACGCCCAGCCGTCGCGTTCCGTGGTGTACGTGAGCTTCGGCAGCCGCAAGGCCATCTCCAAAGACCAGCTCCTGGAGCTCGCCGCGGGGCTGGAGGCCAGCGGCCACCGGTTCCTCTGGGTGGTGAAGAGCACCGTCTTGGACAAGGACGACGCGGCCGAGCTCGGCGACCTGCTCGGCGAGGGGTTCCTGGATCGCGTCGGGGCGCGCGCGCTGGTGACCAAGGCGTGGGTGGAGCAGGAGGAGATCCTGAGGCACGCCTCGGTGGGGCTGTTCGTGAGCCACTGCGGGTGGAACTCCGTGACGGAGGCTGCGACGTGCGGCGTGCCCGTGCTGGCGTGGCCAAGGTTCGGGGACCAGCGCGTGAACGCCGGCGTGGTGGCACATGGCGGGTTGGGTGAGTGGGTGCAGCGGTGGAGCTGGGAGGGAGAGGAGGGGCTGGTGAGCGGGGAGGAGGTCGCGGAGAAGGTGAAAGCCATGATGGCCGACGAAGCGGTGGCCAAGAAAGCGGCCAAGGTCAGAGACGCCGCCGTGGCCGCCACTGGCGAAGACGGCACGATCTACAAGAGCTTGGCGGAGTTCGTCGGGCGGTGCCGCGGCGTCTGATGCCGAGCATGCCGACGAACCGTGAAAAATATAAAAATAATTTGATACATGCTATTTTGTGAAATTTAAAATATAATATGTGAGTTCATATTTCATTGACATATTAATAATATATTTAAAAATTTATAAAATTATAATAATATATATCAAATTGGCTCAAAAATATACGGCCTTCGTTGATGGGTCTTCTGACCTCTGCTCTGGAGAGTGGAGAGCCGAGCAGAATGGCCGTTCCCTTGTGAGAAACTCTGAATATTAACGAGGCGAGCTGATGGAATCCGTATTGCTTCGTTCATGATCAGGGCCCACCATGAAATTTTATATGATGTTAATCACGAGGCCTCACCTCCCACAAAGACACTTCTATTCCAAAGAGTGTGCATAACAAACATGAGCTCAAACATGTTCTACCAAATTTTCAGTTCTTTGCACATCTCTATTTTAATTTCCATTCAAAACGTCTATTTTTCATGACTTATATGGCACTGGGACACGCTCCCTCTATTTTTAAATTATTGTCACAATGACAACAATTATATACTTAAATGTGTCAAAATGAATTAAACTTATTGCCATAGTGCTAACAATTTAGGAACGGTGATTGGATGCATGTTAAACGTGGTGATTAATAGTTAACACATCAGGATGAGAAATATCGACTAGTGAAATGGGACATATTGTCCCGTCTCAAAGATCAAGTTGGACTTGGAATAATAGATCTAAAAATCCAAAACATCAGTCTGTTAAGCAAATGGATAATTTGAAACTTGCCTAGAGTAGAGGTGAATAGGCAACGATATGAAAATCGAGACTTAAAAACAATTCGATCACTAAAACAAAGGTCAGACTAGTTCGGTCAGTCTAATCGCAGCGGAAATAGATCAAACACAAAAACAAACGGAGACAAAAGACATATCGATTTTTGAACGAAGTTCGGCTTCACACAAAAGCCTACGTCTCCGTTGAGGAATCCACCAAAGACCGGGTTGCACTCAACCCTAAACCTCTCCAACTGATCAGAAAGATCAACTTGGTTTTCACTAGACTAAAAGGGGTGATACAAACCTTTCGGATCTCACCACAAAGTTTTTGATTGGATTTCAGGCGACTCCTAGCCATTTTGAAGACAAATCTCCAAAAGTAATAGACTCTGCAAGTTCTGCAATGAAAAGATCAAGTGCTCAAATCGAATCAAGAGGTGAAGGACTCACAAGCTCCTCTTCCTTCAATCAAAACCCTAAGCGATTCAATGAAGAACGAGTGGAGGAGAGTGGATTTCAGAGGATCTCATGGCGTGATTTAAAAAGATATGCAAGCTTTTGGTAACCCTAAGACGTGGGGGATGGAGGATTATATAGATCAATCAAAGATGACCTTTTAAAAGTGTCAGGAGCGACTACTCCGAAAGTGTGGACATCGGGCTCAACGGTAATATGGTCATCTCTCTGGAGTCCGTAGAGGGCACGGACAAGTCCGCTCAACGGTAATATGGTCATCTCTCTGTAGTTCGTAGAGGGCACGAACAAGTCCAGTCAGATCGTGGTGTAACCGCTCTAGAGTCAGCCCGCTCAGCGAACAAGTCCGCTGGCGGACAGGTCCGGAAGTTAATGGGGTGATCCTTCTCTGAAGTCCGCAGGCCTTGACGGAAGTTAACAGGGTGCTCCTTCTCTGAAGTCCGCAGGCCTTGACGGGTAAGTCCGAGCCCGGACAAGTCCGGAGGGGCGGACTAGTCTGGCTCTATCGAAGTGAGCAACGCTCTGGAGTCCGCAGCTTGGCTCGGACATGTCCGACATTGGACAAGTCCGGACACTTGGATAAGTCCAAGGTGACTTACGTGCTCCCTCTCTGGAGTCCGACCACTAGGCGAACAAGTCCGTTCTCAGACAAGTCCTGGGGGAACTGGACAAGTCTGGAGCCAGTAACTAAACAAAGATGATTAAGATAATGATGGAATGAGAAAGTTTGAGCACTTAACCATTTTCAAGCTAACCCCCTTGATAGTACGGTGGTTCTATGACTCAAAAAAATATAAACACTATAAACACCGAAGCCAAGGAGCCAACAATTCTCTTTTCCTTTTTGGGTTTAATAGAGTTCTATTAACATAGTTCGTGCACATATACTCACAAAATACCATCAAATGCTTTCATCGTTTGTCACAATTCATCCTAAAATCCACAAAGGATCCTAGATGAACTTTCAATCTCCCCTTTTTTAGGTGAATTGATGACAATCAATGAGAAGCAACAAAGATAATCAATGGTTACAAGTTAAAGTATATATAAGCTCCCACTAAATCCATACACGTCAACCCATACTAAAATGATGATAGAAGCTTATACGAATTTTAACTTTTGAGGTTCCGGACTAATCCGAGGGTGGAGTAGCTTTTTCACGAAATGGATTCACTTTCCACCGGTCAAAATGCCGGATCGCCACGGGAGTCACGAGCTAGGGTTTGGCGTAGGAGAAAGTAGAATAGTGTTTGAGGAAGAAGACGACTCGAGGTTTAAATAGAACCCGTGGTCCGAACTTGTCTGGGTCTATGGACTTGTCCGCTAGCGTACTAGTCCGAGATTGCGGACTTGTCTGGTACTCGCAGTCTTGAATCAACGAGTAAATTTTTTATGTTGGAGAAAAGTGAACCATTGAACAATTTTTCAAAAACCAAACATCATTACGCAAAGTGTGATCAGAAAAAATCAATCAATCAACCATGATTACACTTCCCATAATGAAATTTTCTAACAACTTTTTAGATTTCCAAAAACAAAACAAGCAAGATATTTTGCAAATCTTTTATTTTCAAAATCTATCCTATATCACAACAGATGTGCAACACCTTAAGCCACGTTCTGAGAATCAAGGATATCCAGCTCATTCCTAAGTTCACAAAAGCAGCATCTCTCATCTAAAGGTTTGGTGTAGATGTCGACTAGTTGCTTTTGTGTGGATACATGAGAAAATTTTATATCCCCTTTGATGGAGTGGTCTCTTAGAAAGTGGTGCCGAATGTCTATGTGTTTGGTGCGAGAGTGTTCACATGGATTGTAAGCAAGCTTTATGGCGCTCTCATTGTCACATAAGAGTAAAATACTGTTCAAAGTGTAACCATAATTTTTTAGAGTTTGCCGCATCCATAGAAGTTGAGCACAACAACTATCGGCTGCGACATACTCCGCTTCGGCTGTGGAAAGGGCAATGGAATTTTGTTTCTTAGATGACCAAGACAGTAGAGATCTTCCTTAGAACTGGCAAATCCCAGATATGCTTTTACGGTCCACTTTGCATCCGGCATAATCCGAATTGAAATACCCAATGAGATTGAATTTTGAGCCTTTGGGGTATCATAATCCTAGGTTCGATGTATGAACTAAATATCTCAAAATTCTCTTCACGGCCACTAAGTGACCTTCTTTCGGATCGACTTGAAATCTTGCACATATACACACACTAAGAATGATATCCGACCTAGATGCACATAAGTAAAGGAGAGATCCAATCATGGAGCGATATACTTTTTGATCGACGGATTTGTCCTTCTTGTTGAGATCAAGATGGTCATTGGTAGGCATAGCAGTGTTCATTGGCTTTGCATTTGTCATGTCAAACTTCTTGATCATGTCTTGAGTATACTTTGCTTGGCAAATGAAAGTCCCTTCTCTTAATTGCTTCACTTGAAATCCTAGGAAGAAGGTCAATTTTCTCATCTTAGACATCTCAAAGCATTTGGTCATAAGCTTGCTAAACTCATCACAAAGAGACTTGTTAGTAGAATCAAATATAATGTCATCGACATATATTTGGCATACAAAGATATCATTAGAAACTTTCTTTGTGAAAAGAGTAGAATCAGCCTTTTCTATTTTGAAGCCTTTCTTGATGAGAAAGTCTCTCAAGCACTCATACCAAGCCTTTGGTGCTTGCTTCAACCCGTAGAGAGCTTTGTGAAGCTTGTACACGTGGTTCGGGTACTTTTGATCTTCAAAACCTAGTGGTTGCTCAACGTATACTTCTTCTTTGATCGGACCGTTGAGGAAAGCGCTTTTCACATCCATTTGAAACAGCTTAAAACTATAGTGAGTAGCAAAGGCAAGTAATATTCGAATTGACTCAAGTCTAGCTACTAGAGCATAAGTTTCATCGAAATCCAAACCTTCGACTTGAGAGTATACTTTGGCCACCAATCTCACCTTGTTTTGTTTCTACAACATCGTCTTCATTTTTCTTGTTGTGGAAAACCTATTTGATTTCAACAATGTTTTGATTGGATCGTTCCACAAGAGTCTAAACTTCATTTTTTGTGAAATTGTTAAGCTCTTCTTGTGTAGACATTATCCAGTCCAAATCATTTAGCGCTTCTTCCACTCTAAGAGGCTCAAGACAAGAAAAAAATGAGTAATGCTCACAAAATTTAGCAACACGAGATCTAGTGATTACCCCTTTGTCAATGTCACCAAGTATTTGCTTGACGGGATGATCTTGTTGAAGTTTGGTGTACTCGTGTATGTTGCACTTGTTTAATTGTCCTTTCACTGTCCTCTTCAATGTGTTGATCATCAATTGGAAGCTTGTCACTTTGATCATCTTCATCATTGACTACTTGTGGTGCTTCTTCACTTGATTCAACACTTCTTGTCATATCATGTTCCTCTTGACTTGTGAAAGTAGATGACTCTTGATTTTTTTGTGACTTGATCTCACCAAGTGTCATCCTCTTGATTGCCACGGCTGAAGCTTCTTCATCATCTGTAATTTCATTAACAACATGCCCCTCTTGGGAGCCATTAGATTTATCAAACGTCACATGCTATTTCAACACAACCATTGGTTTTGTTGAATACACGGTAGGCGTGAGCATTTGATCCATAGCCAAGCAAAAACTCTTCATCAACTTTAGCTGAGAACTTAGAGAATTTGGGTTTATTGTTTAGCATATAACATTTTCTTTCAAAAACTCAAAAGTATTAGATGTTAGGCTTGTTACCGGTAAGAAGCTCATAGGGAATTTCTTCACGAGTCGATGTAGATACAAGCGGTTGCTTGCATGGCATGCGGTGTTGACAGCTTCAGCCCAAAAATGATCGAACATCTTATACTCATCTGGCATTGTCCTTGCCATTTTGATGAGCGTTCGATTCTTCTTTTTAGCAACCCCATTTTGTTGAGGGGAGTAGGATGCTGAAAATTCATGTTTGATGCCTTCTTCATCAAGATACTCTTCCACTTGTGCATTCTTAAACTCGTTGCCGTTGTCGCTTTTTATCTTCTTGATCTTCACTTCATACTCATTTTGAGCTCTTTTCAAGAATGTTTTGAGCACATTTTTTGTTTTACCTTTGTCATACAAAAAGAATACCCAAGTGAAGTGAGAAAAATAATCAACAATAACGAGACCATATTTGTTACCGTCAATGCTAATATATGCCACGGGTCAAATAAGTCCATGTGTAGCATCTCCAACGGTCTTGTAGTCGTCATTATGTTTTTGGATGGTTGGCTTGCTCCTACTTGCTTTTCGGCTTGACATGCACTGCAAATTTTATCTTTCTCAAAGCAAACATCTATTAGTCCTATGATGTGACTCTCTTTTTAGAGTTTATTAAGGTGCCTCATGCCAACTTGGGCTAAGCAGCGATGTCACAACCAACCCATTGTTGACTTGGCAACAAGACACGTATCCGAGACTACTTCATTAGTAGAGAAATCTAATAAATAAAGTTTTCCCTTCAAGTAGCCTTTGAATGCCACGGTACAACTTTCTCTTTTGTAGACAGTCACATCATAATTGTTGAACAAACAATTGTAACCCATCTCACACAATTGTGATACAGATAACAAGTTGTAGCTCGAAGATTCAATCAAAAGAACATTCGTAATAGATAGGTCATTGGAAATAGCAATTTTTCCAATACCGATTACCTTCCCTTTTTTGTTATCTCCAAAGGTAACACTATCATCTTGAGCCTTGTTCTATTCAATAGATGAGAACATCTTCTCCTCCTTGGTCATATGATTGGTGCAGCCACTGTCAATCATCTAACTTCTTCCACCGGAAGAGTATTCCTACAAAAAAAGATTAGGCTTTGTTTTTAGGTACCCAAATTTGTTTGGGTCCTTTCACGTTAGTAACAAGAGATTTTGGCACCCACACACAAGACTTGGTGTTCTTGTGGCGTGGCCCAGAATATCTAGCAATAACTCTACCAAAAGCATTCTTGATTGGCATATAAGAAGCATCAAAATCATAAAAAAGTATAGCACAATGAAGAGCATTAGAGTTCTTTGGAGGAGGTGTTGGAGAAGCTTCATTTTTGGCTTTTTAACTTTCTCCTTTGGTGAACTTCACGAACTCCTTTTTGTTCTTGTTTTCTCTTGCATTGTGACTTTTACCCTTCTCATAACCGATGCCATCCTTAACATGTGGGCGTCGAGTGTTCATGTACGCTTTTCTTGCGTACTTGGCATTTTCTTGTTCGATGGAGATCTTACTTTGTTGAGCTTGTGCATTGAGAGTCTTAACTTGTTCTTGAAGTTGCATGATGATCTTCTCATTCTCAATGAACTTCTCAATCTCCACATCTTTGCACGTATCACAAATAACAGGTAAAGGGGGGCAAGACGCTTCTTTAAAGGAAGTTGCTTCTCTTTTAAGTTCGCAAATTTGCAATTTAAGAGAAGAGTAAAGTTTTTTCAATGTATTAAACTTCTCTTGAAGTGCATCATTAGCGAATATAAAGGTTTCGCTTGCATAGTTAATTTCAGCCAATACTTTAGTTAATTCATCTACTTTCTTCCTCTCAAGAGCTAGAATATTCTCGAGATCAAAGTTTCTCTTCTCAAGAATGAGCAAGTCTTCTTGTTTCTCAAAAATATCCTCTCAATTTTATCTCTTTGTTTCTCAAGTATGGTCATTAGTTCAAGCAAGTTAGACACATCATCATCATCATCTTCACTATCACTAGAGTAAAGTTTAGATTTTAATACCTTTGACCCTTTTGCCATGAGATAAGTGGGTGCAGCTTCTTCTTTATCACTCAAGCTTTCAAAGAGAGAGGTGTTGGATGGAGTGATGCCTATCGCCAATGTAGTGATTCCACTTTCATCGGAGTCGGAGTTCTATTCTTGTCCTATGTGAGCTTATTTGTTGTACTTTTTGCCTTTTTCTTTTTGTACTCGTTGTCACTTTTTTTCTCTTTCTCATCCTTGTTCTTGACGTTGGAACACTCTGCTATAAAATGACCTTCCTCTCCACATTCATAGCAAGTTCTCTTAGATTTTCTAGTTTTACCTTTGCTAAAGCTCTTCTTGTGGAAGTGGCCTTTCTTCATGAATTTTTTGAACTTCTTCATGAGCAGCGCGAATTCTTCATCATCGCTTTCTTCTTCGCTTGAGTTTTGAATGTACACCTTCTTCCTTTTGGCTTTGATCTTGTTACCGATTAGAGAGTTGACCCTTTTTGCCTCTTCATCTTGATCTTGTTGTGCAAGAAGTCGTCCGAGTACTTCATCCATGGTGAAGTTCTTAAAGTTTCCCTTCTCCCTAATAAAAGTATATAAATGTGAGTTCCAAGATTGAAGGGCTTAAAGTAACCTTTTGTTGACTTCGATGTCTTCAAGCTTCACTCCTAGTGCTCTTCTCTTGTTGACAATCTCTATGTGACGATCATGAACTTCTTGACATCTTTCATTCTTCTTCCTAATGAACAAGTTGTATTGTCCTCTTAGGAGATCCTCTCTTGCTTCTTTGACGGTGTTCGTCCCTTCATGGATGATCTCAATCTTTTTCCAAATCTTGTGGGCATTCTTTATTTCTATCACCTTGGTGTACTAATTGGGGCTTAGCGCTGAAATGATCACAGAAGCAGTTTAAGCGTTGCGATGCATGTTGACTTCATTTTTTTGAGTAGGATTTTTTTCATTCTCAAAAGTGAAGCCCTTCTCCATAATCTTCAAGATTTGTGGCCCCATCGACTCGAGGTAGATGATCATCTCAAACTTACAGTGCTCGTAGAAGGTTCCATCGAAGATGGAAATTTTTTCTGAGGCTTGTCCAATTTTCAGCTCATTCTTCAGCTCATTGTAGTCGAATTGAACGTTGCTGTAGTTCTCCTTGCTTGTGGACGAATCACCGATCTTCTCGGTAGACATCTTTAACTCTCTTAGTTGTTCAGCTATTGAAAAGAGAATCTTTGCTCTGATACCAATTGAAAGTTGACTAGAGGGAGATGAATAGGCAACGACCTGAAAATCGAGACTTAAAAATAATTTGATCAATAAAACAGAGGGCAAACTAGTTCTATCAGTCGGACTTGTCTAGTAGCGGACAAGTTCGGTCTTTGCGAATAAGTCCGCTAATCGCAGCGAAAATAGATCAAACACAAAAACAAAGACAAGAGACACAACGATTTTTGACCGAAGTTCGACTCCACACAAAAGACTACGTCTCCGTTGAGGAGTCCACAAAAGACCAGGTTGCACTCAACTCTAAACCTCTCCAAGTGACCACAAAGATCAACTTGGTTTTCACTAGACCAAAAGGGGTGATATAAACCTCTCGGATCTCACCGCAAAGTTCTTGATGGATTTCGGGTGACACCTAGCTGTCTAGGAGACGAATCTCCAAGAGTAATAGGCCATGCATGTCCTGCAATGAAAAGATCAAGTGCTCAAATCGAATCAAGAGGTGAAAGACTCACAAACTCCTCTTTCTTCAATCAAAACCCTAAGGGATTCAATGAAGAACGAGTGGAGGAGGAGAGGTGGATCTCAGAGGGTCTCATGGCGTGATTTAAAAAGATGTGTAAGCTCTCGGTAACCCTAAGATGCGGAGGGAAGAGGATTATATAGATCAATCAAGGATGACCTTCCAAAAGTGTTAGAAGCGAATTAGTCTGGAAGTCCAGACATCGGGCTCAACGGTAATATGGTCATCTCTTTGGAGTCCGCAAAGGGCACGGACAAGTCCGGTCAGGCCGTGGTGTAACCGCTCTAGAGTTCACCCGCCCAACGGACAAGTCCGAAACTTAACGGGGTGCTCCTTCTCTGGAGTCCGCAGGCCTTGACGGATAAGTTCGAGCCCGGACTAGTCCGGCTCTGCCGAAGTGAGCAACGCTCTAAAGTCTATAGCTTGGCTCAGACATGTTCGACATCAGACAAGTTCAGACATTTGGATAAGTCTGAGGTGAGTTACGTGCTCTCTCTTTGGAGTCCGGCCACTGGGCGGACAAGTCTGTTCCCGGACAAATTCGAAGCCAGTAACCAAACAAAGATGATTAAGATAATGATAGAATGAGAAAGTTTGAGCATTTAACCATTTTCAAAACAGAAAATGTCGAACCCCCTTGATACTATGATGGTCCTATGACTCAAAAAACTATAAACAATGGAGCCAAGGAGCCAACAATTCTCTTTTCCTTTTTGGGTTCAATAGAGTTCCATGAACTTAGTTCCTGTACACATACTCACAAAATACCATCAAATGCTTCCATCGTTTTGTCACAATTCGTCCTAAAATCCACAAGGGATCCTAGATGTACTTTTATAATTAATTTGCTTAATGAAGATGGAATGTGGCAATCTTTACTCAGGAATAAATATCTGAGATCAAAATATTTAACACAAGTGCAAGTAAAACCAAGTGATTCTCATTTTTGGAAAGGTCTTATGAAAATAAAAGATCATGCTCTTTTATATGGAATCTTTAAAGTTAACAATGGATCACAAACGAGACTTTGGAAAGATATTTGGATTGGAAATCATCCTTTAAAAAAGTTGTACCCCACCATTTATAATATTGCAATCCATAAGCATGATACAGTTGCCAATATAATGGGAACAACACCTCTGAATATTTCATTTTGGAGATCTTTGGTGAGAAATAAACTTCGAGAATGGTTGAGTCTAGTAGCTAAGATATCTCTCATCAATATAAATAATGAGAATGATAAGTTCATATGGAACCTGGAGAGAAATGGAAAATTTACAGTTCGATCAATGTATCTCCAAATGATGGATTACAATACTCCATTTAGGCATAAACTAATCTGAAGGTTAAAGATTCCGCTAAAAATAAAAATTTTCCATTGGTAGCTCCAACGGGGGGTTATTTTAACAAAGGATAACCTAGTAAAGAAAAATTGGAAAGGCAACAAAAAGTGTTATTATTGTAATTAAAATGAAACCATTGATCATTTATTTTTTGATTGTCACCATGCTAGTACCATTTGGCGGACTGTTTATATAGCTAGTCGGTTAACTCAACCGAAGTCAGTTTCTCATATGCTAGGAAATTGACTTTCAAATTTTGGTAAAAAAGAGAATAACATGATTCTGATTGGAACTGCTGCATTCTGCTGGGCAATTTGGAGATGCCGAAATGATTTAACCTTTGAAAATGGCAAAAAAATTTCTTTTATGCAGGCAATTTTTAGGGAAACATATTTGATGCGCTTTTGGATGCTACTGCAGTATGACAATAAAGCAAAGGAGTCATTTAGAATGGCGAGCAAAATATTAGAAGATATTGCGTTGGAATTGTTTACTTCTCATGGATGGAATTTTAATCTTAGGCTTTGTCATGCTTAATTTGTTTTTCTTTCATTTATCAACTTTGGAGTTGATTTATTATAAGTTTTGAAACGCTGTTAGCGGTAACGCAGAGGCGGGAATACTTTTCCATTATCTAAAAATCAGGATGAGTGACCGTACATCAATCAAGCATTCAAACTATACTCAAAGATAAGTCAAATTGCACACTAGCATTGGAACGTCTACAAACACACGAGTGATTTCCATATTTAGGACTTGATTTGTTGTGCTTCGATAATTTAATACTCGATTTATATGTCATCCAGGTCGGTATTATACATGATCTATACGTGATCTATATAGGGTGATAAATTGTTGACGTCAAATTATATTGTCATTCTTTTCACAAACACACATCGACCAGCTCCAGTACCAACCACTGGTCCTCTGTTCTGATCATTTTTTTCCTGCTTGAATAGGGTCAGCTGGCAACATCACTAGTACCGTCCCAGTTGCAGGGCCAGGGCGGTGGAGTCATCATCAAGGTTCGGGTTACCGTTTGAGCCTCGAAAATCCGGTTTGGTTGATTTCGCTGGTTCTCACGAAAATTTGAAAAACCGTTGCAGTAAGCCGTGAAAATGGAAAATTAAATTTTTGAGAGAAAATTGCTCGGCTTTTTCAGTTTACTGACCGTTTTTTTTTTCAATTTACTGTTTTTGAATTTGAAATCAAATCGGTTTGATCGATTTTTCACCGGTTTTTTCTGGTTTATTTCTCGGTTTGACCGGTTTACGCTCAATTTGACCGGTTTATCAACCAATTTTCAGATTTTCAAATTTTTTTGAATTTTCAATTTTCTTTTGAATTCATTAAATCGAAAACCGATCAACCAATGAAATCGAGCCGAACCAGTTTCACCAAAAATCCCGAAAACCAACCGGTTTTCATCAGTTTTGTAAACATTGGTCATCATCTATAATATCTAGAGGCAATTCTTATTTACCATAAAAAAAATGAATGATGCCTTCTAAACCATTGAAAATTTCAAAGTTTGTTATCTTCCATCGTATTTGAATTTCATTCATTATGTGCCACTACTATGAATTAGTTGCTATTAAACTGAGTTGAAAAGGATAGATTACATTTTTTTTTTGCCTAGATTCTTTTTATACTTACATGTACATGTGAATATGTTCGATTCATACCATTATAATCATAAATATATAATACATTATTAGTACACAAGTATGATGCAATTAAAAAATTATAAATATGTATTAATAAAAGATATATTACTTATATAAAATATATATCCATAGACAAGAGAAAATGTAAAAAAAATACATTTTAGATATAATAGTTAACTATATAAAGTGATTAATGGCATGGGAGGGATAAAATTCAAGATCAATGGCAGATAAGGAACTTCAAATTTTTTATGGCTTATAAGGAATTGTACTATTTTACAATGGTAAATAAGAAATCTATAATATCTATATTTCTATCCCTCACTAACACTCATTTCTGCACTCACGTTTAGCCACGTTATCAACTATTCTTCACCATCGGATCTAATCATGTGAACCATCCATATTATCATATCTCTCCACGCATCTGCTCCCCTCCCTCATCAGGGCCCACGTGCTGCTTCCCCATCGCCACCGCCTCCCCTCTCCGTGTCTTGATTCTCAGCGAGGCACGTCAATTTAAATAACTTTGTTTATTGGATGAAAATTGAACGTTCCTGATGGACCTCACGTCTTGAAGCATCAGCTAAGTCTCTTCTCCGTCTCCTACCGTTTCGGTCACTTCTCCTCCCCATGCGTCTCTCCCATTGCGTCACCAGCCGGCTGCTGTCCTTTCACGCCTTCACATCTTTTATCGGTTGTCCTCCTCCCATGTCCAGCCTCCTCCGCTTCCTCTTTCCAAATCTCCTCTATTTAATCGTCCACCTCCCATCCTCCTCCACTCAATCCAACTCTTCCCCTCACTGAATCCATGCTGCATTCACCTGCTTGATCCGCGACGACGCCGGCCCTATCAAATTAGGTCCCAGGCAACCAATGGCCAGTGGGAGCGTGGACCCTTGGTGGCACACGAAAGGCACGATGATGAGAGCGGTCGGAACAAGACGCGGAGCTAGCGCACGTGACGGCTTCAAGATGATCGCGTGCACACATGCGCTCACTGCTCACATGGCAAGAAGTTCCAGCTATCAATCCAGCCGGACTTAAGTGATGTGTTATGTGCCTCTGTGAGGGGCTGCAGTAGGTCGCTCCGTCTTTTGGTGCTGCTCTCTCTAGAGACTGGATTGCAGGCGCCGACGAGGAGGCATACTGTTATACAGATGTTTGGTCATTTCATTTTAGGTTGTCACCAATGTTTATAGAAATACCAATGTTATTCACCCAGATAAAACCATCAATCAAGATATGTATAAAATATATTTTTTAATTTATCTTTATATTCCCGCAGCAATGCGCGGGGAATCAACTAGTTTACTCATATTAGTGCCACCCATTAACTATCAAAGCTGGATCCTCAACACGCTATATCACATAAAAATATCAGCCGTTGGGTTATGAAATCTCAATCAAATCTGGCCGCTAATTATCTTATTGCTTTAGCCGTTTTTTTTCACGCGCATGCTTATGTATCGGCACTGAGCCCCTTAGTCTCCTTCATGCACAGCTTAAATGCAGTACCCTTTACTCTCCTTCATGCACGGCTTAAATGATGCAATAAAATGTCTCAAACAAATAATGCAATGAAAACACAGGCGCACAACTATCTAGGCCTCCCCATCTTCGTTCTCTTCCCCTCCGGCCTTTTGGTCTTCGTAATTCATGTTTTAGATACATCTTCCTTCCCTTCTTTTTCTTCTATTAATTTATATGTCCATTGTTTGTGAATCTTTTCGTGCATTTCAAAAGTAACTTGATTCAAATTGTTGATGCTGACAGTGGCGGCTGAAGATCAGACGGTTTGGAGCATGTGCTCAAGCTCTTGACACATCTTGCGGCCAGGAAAAGCGATGCGCTGGAGCCTAATTGCTTCGGGGTAAGTTCTCAGTTAGACTTGCTCTGCGCATGTTCTGCACCGTTTGTTTAACCAACATAAAAAATCATAAATTTTATTTGGAGTAGTCTTTTGTTCATATAATATATGCCATGTTGAACAGGTGAGCTTAAAAATTTTGATATTTTTGGTAGCTCAAAATTCACTCCACGTTATGTTAGCTCAAACTCACGAGATGGGGCACATCTATGAGGGCATGAGTTGCTCAAGATTTTTGAGTTTCGAGATGGAAAAGGTTATAATATGAGTATCAAATCCCTACATCTATATTAGGTAAAATAATTTATTTTTTTACTTTGTTTATGTTTGTATTTTAATATGGATGTTGACTTTTAATATGGATAGAATAGAGCTTATTGCTCATTGAAAAATTTTCCAGAAAAAATTTTCCGACCACTAATGTGAAATTTTGATAAAATATTTTGTTAATAGTCTTTTACATATTAATAGTTAGAATCTTTTTATTATTTTACTGTTTCGCGGGGTATCATTCCAACGCGAAGTTGCTGCCTTCGCATGGGATTTCGAGGACTCAGTCCCGCGGTGGCTTCCGACGGCTGCCTGCTGCACATTGCCAGAGTGGAAGGCGTGGCAGTTGGCACTCATCTGCACGCTATGCGCCACTCGCGGACATGCACGGCTGCTCGGTGCGTTCAAGGCGCGATTCCATATCTTTCCTGAAGATTCCTTTCAATGTTGCATGTTTCGCATTCCGCGGATTAAGAGCACATGTAGCTCCACCGGGATGGATTTCTACTCTGTTCGTTGTGGAGCAGACCCCGTGATGATCGGTGGCGGTGGAACGCCTCCTTCTCCGATTCCGACATTGCGTATTTCACATTCTCCGAAGACGATCAGCCTATGCTCCACAGGACGTCAGGTTCATCTGGGCCGGTGGGCGTTTTCCCGCCTGGGTGTTGTTCGATGAAACGCCGCAGTGGCGTAGCGCGGCTGATGTTCGACGAAATGACTCTGGGATATGCCGCGTCGCTGAAGACTGATCCTGCACTTACGATAGCTCGTCTTTGGATCAGCTTGCTGCAGGGAATGGTGGCGATGGCTAGAATATAAGGTATGCGTTTTTTCTTGGTGCAATTCGTTTATACTGCACTGTGGATTGTGTTGCTTGACCCGTATGTGTCTCAACCTCTGTTGTCTGTGTAAAAATGGAAGTCCTTTCTCCCTCAACTTCATATTGAAACATCACAGCTTGCAGTTCCCAGGATGTTTAAGCAGTATTGGGAAATGAAAGTCAACTAATGGTAACAGGTCCGGTACTTATATGAGCATTTGTGGAATACTTAGAAACAAAAGAAGTAGCAACACACTAGGTATTAAATATCTAGAGTAACTAGCCAGGCAGAGATGCAAAGGCTTATTTAAGAACTGATCTTGTAAAGGATAAACTTCCAGGCAGAGATGCAAAGGCTTACTTAAGAACTGATCTTGTAAAGGATAAACTTCATCTATCTTATGTAACAGTAATGGAAGGAAGGAGAAAACTTATAACAATCATAAAGTTATGAACAAATACAACAGTAAGGAAAGGAGGCGAAGGAAAAGAATATAACCAAGTTTTGGTCTCTCTGTGTGTGGGGATGTATGTGGAGCAGGCCCAGAGTGGTGGAGGCATTTCATCTTGAACAAAATGAAACGATTCATTTCTTAGACTTTTTTTTTTGTCTTACTGCCTGAACAGTTATATTCTGACATTTCTGAAGATTTGAGTCAATGCTTGGTATACGGTTATATTTGGAGCCTTGGAGGTGCAACAGTTAAACCATGCTCTGTAGTGTTAACTCCTTTTTTCCCCTTGTACATGCCTGCCATTTGTTATACAGTATATAAATGAAAAAGACAATCTTTTTTTTCATGCTCCCATACTGTTTTGCATCCAACAATTACTAAAAATGACAGTCTTGTAGATTTTTTTGGTCAGTTCTATGATTATATCCACGAAACAAGCAGAGCTTAGCAATGATTCAGTGGCCTCACTGGCCTCCAGGCCCTTCACACAATCACATTTTAGAATTTATTTTCATAACTCGTACAGTGAGCCAAATTGTAACAAACGGCACAGAATCCTAGTGGTTGCAGAGAGGAATTGTTTTTTGTTACATCATGTGGCAATTTTGTATGCTTGGTGATGACCGATTCTGGCTATTGTTACTCTGTTGAAAGTCAATGCCTTCTGGCTGGAGCTTTCCTGAGCCGAAGCTGGAATTAATGCAATCTTTCCGTTATTGAAAAGAACCCTACAAGATTTGTCCATAAATACCTTTTTCGGAGAATACATTCATATGAACGCACAACTCAATATCTTAATACACAAAATGGAGCTGAAATTTATAATAAGAAGAAATAAAATGAAATACATAACTCCTATTCTTTGTCATCGGCAGATGATGGATTGTGATCAGTCTTATGCTTGTTACATTCTCTTCTTGCGGAAGAATGACACTGTTGCATAGGCTGCAATGTAGGCCAGGACAGGGATGACCAGATAAATGACATTCCTTGATGTTTCCCAGTCTCTGGCACTACCTGCTGCATAGGCCCCCAGGAGGCCGAGCATGTCCAGCAAAATAGCTGTCTGTATTGGCCAGAGTGGCAATTCATATTTGTGCAGTGTCTGTGGAAGCAGGAAGATGATGACGACAATAGAAGCCATGAAAGAAGTGGAGTTGCTGTAGAAGAAAGCATGGTACCGCCCTTTGTTGATATCATGGAGGATTGGATTGCCAGCAGAGTGACCATTGCTATTGTCCTCCCACAGACCACCAGGTGGTTTTAAGCCAGTTTGATAAGTAACACTCGCAGCTAAAATTCCTAGCAGCATCAAATATTCGCTCGTATTCTTATCTCTTGATTCAAGGAGCTCTTTAGATGCTTCGAGCTTTTCTCCTGGAGAATGACCTTCCTGTATCTCTGCCCCTTGGTTTTGATGACCTGTGTTCTCTTCTCTACCTTCAATGCCTTGCCCGGAGGATTCACTTTCTATGTTGTTGCTTCCTAGTTCCTTTAAAAATTTTCTGAGAGATGGGTATATCCAGAAAATTACAACCTCCAAGGCTACAAAGGCAAACACAGCAACAACTAATGTTAATACATAGATGGAAGTGCGCACATTCCGGGAGCTTCCAGCAGCATATGCTCCCATGAGACCAAACATACCCACCACCATGCATACATAGAGTGCATAGCACCTAATGCCTGGCCTGTATAGGTTTGGGTTCACTAGTAGAACAATAAGAGCTATGGATGCCATGAAGCTTGCCGCATTGCAGTAGAAGAATGTTTTGTAACGGCGAGGGTAGTTGTCAAGGAGGACTGGGAAACCCGCACGATGCCCCATATCGTCTTCAGACCAGAAGCCACCTGGTGGGGTCAATCCAGCTTGGTAAGTAAGAGTCGCAGCCAAGATTGCAAGAAGAAGCAGCACCTCACGCCTGTTCTCCATCTTATTGGCATCACGATGGTTGTCCTTGTGGTCAAGTGTGAAGAAGATGATATGAATCACCACATATACCAGGACACCACCTGCCAAGGCAACAACATACATGGATGTTTTTTCATCTCGGCAACTCCCTGCAGCATATGCACTTATTAGGCCGAACAAATCCAGTATCATGGCTGCCTCCAATATACGTTGCTTACGTAAAAATCTGCTCTGAACCATTACAATTACTATCAGGGATGCCACAAATGCTGCTGAGTTGCTGTAGAAGAACACCTTGTACCGGGTTGGGTGCGTTGTGAGAAGTATTGGGTCACCATTCTTATAACCATCTCCATCCTCAGGCCAGAGGCCACCTGGTGGATCAAGTCCTGCTTGGTAAGTGATACTCACAACGAGAGTAGCAAGCAATAGAACAAGAGAGCGGGCCCTCTCTAGTATTTCTTCACTTTGTTCCTTCCTAGTAATTGCACAAATATAAAGAGTCTAATAATCAGAAAGTTAGAAATGAGGATTTACATGAGGTTGTGGAGTTCATAAACATACTTTCTGCTGGTTTGTTTTTGTTTATTTTCACGCTGAGGCCTGTCAAAGAAATTCCATATCTTTTGCAGGCATTCTGAAGCACAAATCTTTGCAAGAACTTGGATGCAGCCGCGTGGACCCTTCACTTTGAATACCTTGGTAATAGCCACCTGAAGGAAGATGTATGCTAGAACTCCACCAATTAGACAAACAACATATGTGGTGTCGTCAACCTCCCTGCAGCTCCCAGCAGCATATGCCCCCATGAGGCCTAAGAGCGCTATGATGATGAACCCATGCAGAGCAACAAACCGTGCGTTGAATTTGTTGCTCAGCCTCTTGTCCAGGAGCAGGATGATGATGAGCAGGGACGCAACAAATGCAGTGGTATTGCAGACGAAGAACGCCTGGTAGCGGCTTGGATAATGTTCTTGCAAAATCGGGTCACTCACATGATGTCGCCCGTCTTGTGTGTCAGCCCAGAAGCCACCTGGTGGATTCAACCCGGCTCCAAATGTGATGGTAACTGCAAAGGTTGCGAGCAACATCAATACCTCATGCAGTTTTTCACGCTCATGTCTTTCTGTATCCTCGCTTTGCTTTCCATCTTGCTTCTCAGTGTCTTCACTTTGCTTCCTGCACAGCATCATCACCAGTCCCCAATGGAAGGTGAAGGCAAAGAAAGCCAACGCGATGTAGGCGAAGACGGCACAAACTAACACTGCAGAGTAGATGGTTGTGAATGAATCACGGCAGCTTCCAGCAGCATAGGCCCCCATGAGACCAAGCAGATCGAGTACCATGACGACTCGTAGCAATGCTTCCCATCCTGTGTTCTTCCCATTCAAGACAAGGAGGAGGAGGCTAACCACGAGTGATGCAGCAAATGCTGTTGCATTGCAGTAGTAGAACATGAGGTAACGATGGTGGTGGGCATGCTGTAGAATCGGGTCACCTGCGATGTGGCCGTCCTCTGTGTCCTGCCAGGCTCCTCCGGGCACATCTAGCCCGGCGACATATGTCACCGTGGCCACCACAGTAGCCAGCAGCAGGAGATACTTCCTTAGCTGGTACTCTGTGGAACCTGAAGGCATGTCGTCCTCAGGCTGATTGGATACCCTTTGCGCATCCATCTCGCTTGGATTGTAGGAAGCCACTCTGTTGTTGGAAGCCATTGGCCTAAGTGGTGGCACAAGGCCAAGAAGGTACCTTCTGCTAATGCGAAGGCATGGGAGGGTAGATGACTTCGTTAGACGTATATAGCTGTACATATGAAGAGAGTGTGGTTGTGTGAACTGGATTATTGCCCGATTTATGTTATTGTCTCTGATGAGGGAATACATGCCTATTTTTGTCCAATTTTTAAGGCATATTGCCTGTCACTAACTTGCATTAGATGTCCATTGATGATGTATAATTATCAAATACCAAAATTGCAATTGCATATGCGGTCACATTTAGATTCCTACATGACTCATTCAGCTCCAGTCACTAATATCAACCGTCATAGATATGATATCCTTGATCAGTGAGGTGTCTCAAATAAATTTTTTTGAATGATAATATAGTATTAATGTCATATGATACAGTCAGTTGCATATGCCATGATGCTGATGCACGCAATGTGTTACACAGGAAGCTCTGGACAATTGGTTGGTGTTCAGCGACATGGCCCTTATAGAATGCACAGCTGGTGTTCGGTGAAACAACTTGTTTGGAAAATTCTAAGCTTCAGACCAGCTTGTTAACCTTGGTTACCAAGGTGAGCTCATAGCTAGATTTCAGTAGTGTGCCGACAGTATATGCTCGAGGATGCTTGGTATATGTTCTGTTTTACCATGATCCATTTCCTTGTGATCGTGCTTTAACATATTTTCATTTTTATGTGCAAAAGCTAATAAATTACATTTGGATAGTTTGAAAATGATAAGCCAAACTAGAGAGATTGGTCATTCTTATGTTTTGTCATGGAAACTGACAAATTAATGAATTGTGCATTTCTTGAGAATTGTTAAACCATTGTCTATCCTACCTGTACCTTACATTAGGATGTCGAACAGCTTGGATTCATCAGGATGTCGAAGAGGAGGCTTTATGCAAATACTAGTTAAGTATTAAACTAATCAATGTTCATGAAGCTACTACCGACAAGTAGTTGGCAACTTGGCATAAAATATTTTGTTTAATACAAGGTTTCTGTCCTTAAATAGATATAATACAGAATACAGTGATACAGTGTCTTTGTTTAAAATATGATACAGAGAGGGGTAACTCAAAAGGATTGGATTAGCAACTAGGTGGCCATCGTCACTGTCCTGCCAGACTCCCCAAGGCAGTGGATATCACCGTTGCCACCAGAGTTGCCAACAATGGGAGGTGCTTCCCTAGATGGTACTCGCCATGGAAGCAGCCTGTGACTACCTCTAGAATTGAGCACCATTCTCAAACGCGAGGTGTCGTACAAAGAGGTTGTACCAAGATGTTATGTCAATGCCAAGCAGATGGTGGCATGTTACTCTAGATTTTTAGCTGCGCAGTGCGCTTTCATTGGTACGGTGTAACAAATCGGCAATTGACCTGTCATTCAATCATCTTCCAGACGTTGAGTTCTTTATTACTGTGTGACTCCACCTTGTTGGGATTGGCTTATGCCAACTGCCCTGTATTAGTTGTTTGGCAGTGACCTTAAGCTTAAACTAAGATGAATGTTAATCTTGACTTTGCAAGATGACAATTATTCACATTAACTACTGGGAAGAATCACAATGCTGATTTTGTTGTCTTACCTTACGTCTACATTCTGATGCAAGACTATCTAATATAGGCGCCAGAAGATTGGCGGGAACGCCCCGAGGACCACAAAGCTTGATTTTTTTTTTCATTGCTGGCACTGCAAATTGTCCTCTGGCCTGCTTATGATTTTTCTTCCTTGAACTGTTAAACATTTGGGCCTCCTTTAAAATGCAAGATTTTTGCAGGAATTTCACAGAAAAAATGCAGAAGACGGGAAAAATTCCCGTGTTCCAAAGGAGGCCTTGACGTTTCATTCATCAGGCTAGACCTCAAACAATTGGTTGCAGTTCGAAAATACCTCTTTAAGAACAATTATAGGAGTTCAATATATATATAACTTCCAATGTCTGACGCCTGAATATTCATACTGATCTCTTTTGTGGACGACATGAAAAGAGGAAGGCCTCATTTGGAATGCAAGAATCAGAAATCACACAAATTTATAGGAACCAATTTAATTTCAGTGAAAAACGCATGATTCTGGAATAAAAAATCATGCGTTCTGAAAGGGGGCCTAAAATGTGAGATGGAAACTGACAAAAGATTTAGATGGCACACATGTGAGTACGTGGTACACGAGTTAGGTGTCCATGTGAGTATGACCAAGTTGTATTTGAGTTTAACAGCAACTTTCAGTTGTATACTAAGCGCCTTTTTGGCAGAGCTCTCAGCTTCTGATTCTTTAGATTCACTCTTGATTCTTCTGTGAAGTGATTCTGTGACTGAAAGTGATTCTCTTTGAGATAAACTCTTAGAATCAGGACTGAGAATCACTTCACAAAATATCAGGAGAACCTATTTTTTTCAGCTCCCAGTCTCTTAGTTAATTTCAGAGAATTACTTCACAGAATCAAGTATGAATCAATTCTCTTGAAAAACAGCGTTTGACAGAGCTTCTCTGATTCTACCTGAGAATCAGAAGCCGAGAGCTCTGGCAAAAGGGCGCTTAGTATACAACTGAAAGTTGCTGTTGACTATATTTTGAACAGTTTTCCAAAAAAACACTTTATTTTGTATCACATCTTGTCGCGGAATGTAACCATATTTTACAAGACATTTCAGTTAAGTGCACGAGCTAGTACAACATGTAATAAATAAAGAAAAAATACACTTCCTAGGAGTAGCTATCAATTGATCCCAGATTCTTTTTGAGAGCCCTAGCTTCCAGATCTTGGGTACGTTTGGATGCTAAGGGTGTGATTGGTTCGCTTTCTAGCACAACCTGGCTCGCATATGGGAGCCAGGTGGAGCTAAGACAGGCTGAAAGCATGCAACTGGATAACGTTTGGTTAGTTGCATCACTACATACAGAAGGAACAGAGACGCTGATTGGATGGCTGTATGAACCGGAAAGTTTTGGAATCAAAATTTAAATTTGAATTTGCTTTAAATATATTCTTTATGAAGCAATTTAAAAAAAATTAAAAGCACTTAATCATAAATAAAATTTGCACTATAGTAGGCTTGCTAAGATGAATTTAGATATTTTTTATCAATTTTTTATGAAAGTAGATACCTTAAAAATTCAAACTGTTTATCTAATAAGTCATATAGGAATAATTTTAATTTAATTTTTCACATATTTTAGCATTTTTTAAGTTCAAAAAGTCGCTATACGTTAGCATAAATTTTAGAGGTCTAAAAGTATACTAATTATTTTTTAATACAAGTTTTAACTGGATGAACCGTTCGTCAACCGGCCAACGCGAACCTGGCTCTGGAGATACGATACTCATCTGCGTTTCGTTGGAGCCTGACTGGGTTCGGTCTTTTGCATGCAGCCATGCAGGCACTCCGCGGCAACCAGGCAACTAATGGTTCTGAGTTTGCATGAGATGAGCCTGGTTACGCGTGGACAGAGCAACCAATCGCCCCTAAACTTTCGCAGCTCGCCAAATCATGGCGTGCCGGCGCGCGCCCGCTCGTGGGCGGCCAAATTCGTCGCCCGCAACTCGCCCACGAGTTGGAAACGAAATATAAGCTATAGCTTCATCTGTGTGCGTCGGCCAACCAAAATTTGGTGCTGCATTGGTGTTAATCCAAAGAGCAGCCTAATCAATGTAGACGAGTGTGGGTAGCCGAACGTGAGCTCGAACTCGGCTCGTTCAAAGCTCGTGAAAGATCGAGATCGGCTCGGGCAAGCTCGTTTACCGACAGTGGCAGAGGACAGCAGCCACGCTTGCAGGTTTGAGGCGGGCCTCGAACTCATGCAGCGCGATGCGGAGCCAATGGAGGTGGTGCCGAAAGCAAGCTCGCGACAGAGCGCGCTCCACAAGCTGCGGATCGGGCTCCTCGGGGTCGAGGCATGGCTGATCCGTTGGTTTCTCGAGCGGCGCCGTGGAGCAGAGAGGCCGTGAGACGGTGAGAGCAACCCTTTGAGTACTTGCGATGATGTTTTGCCGGATCTCCATGGTGGTTGCGTTGACGAAGGGATGGGGATTCTGGAATAGAGACTAGGCACCGGGCAAAGCCGCTGCGTGAGTTTACTTTACTTACTCTGCTGGTGGAGCTATGGAGTTGGTTGGTGGCCATCTCATTTACGGCTCAGTGCTCACACGCATGAGCTCCGCTTTTGTTTTTGACTTGGGAGCGCGTGATACTCTAGGGGCGTGATTGGTTGTATTTTATGTCTAGCCAGGCTCGATTGAGAGAACTAAGCTCCAGTCAGTCTGTTTCAGTGGATACAAAGTCGTAGCGTTTGGAATCCCGCTTCCTCTTATTTTGGTTACATCGAGCAGATGATTATGATTAGTTAGCTGTTGGTGCGTAAGAAATGACCTTTACTTTGTCTATGCACGCACTCCAATGCTCCTGCAGTGCACGACGTGAGTCAGGCTGAGCGAAAACGGACTCTACTCACGTTTCTACGGAGCCAAATTGAGCATGTGCTTTTCGCAGGTACTCGTCAGCCGCTCTAGGCGCATGGCCCTGCAGCACCACTGAACAGGCCCATGCACTATTTGTAGCCCAAAGCCTCACCCACGACCAGGCCGAGCCACTCGTCGGCCTCGGCCACATTGAGCACCAACTCCTCCCCTTGTCTCGCGTGGGTAAGTGCACACCCTAGAGGGTAACTGGAAACCATGGAGGGTAATTGATATCTTCCACGCCTGAGTCGTCGTAGAAACGCTTACTTACATGACAAAAGGAATATCACTACTCACAACTACGCTTACATCAGTTGATAGAAATCATTGACACCATGTTTCACATTCCCACAAGCTGTTCAAATCATAAGTTTTTAAGCATGGATTAAGTCTATGTTGTGCTCAGTATAATTGGCAAACATGTTATCACCTAAAGACCAGGATTCAATAGAGTCGTCCGAACTAAAAAACTCAAATTCGAGAAGATAAACCAATGGCCACCACTATCAGTTACAGGGACAAATATCTGCAAAAACAAACTTGTTAACCTCTAGAGAGAAGCCATACACATAGACACATGTAAGTTGACCTTTCCAGGCATCTTCTGTTACAACCGAAGACACAAGGAATAGCAATCCTAACATGTTTGCCAATTAGACTGAGCACAACATAGACTTAATCCGCTTGAAAAACTTCTTATGACTTGAACGGCTGGTGGGAACGTGAACGTGGTGTCGATGATTTCTATCAACTGATGTAAGTGTGGTTGTGATTAGTGATATTCCTTTTGTCATGTGAGTAAGGGTTTCTACGATGACTCAGGCATGGAGGATATCAATTACCCTCATGGTTTCCAGTTACCCTCTAGGGTGTGCACTTACCCACGCGAGACAAGAAGAGGAGTCGACGCTCAATGTGGCCGAGGCCGACGAGTGCCTTGGCCTGGTCATGGGTGAGGCTTTGGGCTGTGAATAGTGCCTAGGCCTGGTCAGTGGTGCTGCGGGGCCAGGCGCCTAGAGCGGCCAACGAGTGCCAACAAAAAATAAAACCCCTCTAAGGTTCTCCAGCTCCGGTCCTCCAGCTCGCTGACCGAGCACAAGACGGGAATAGCGACATCAATTATAACTTGGGCTAGTGATCCTTCGGATCGTATGTCTATATCTACTTACTATGTTTTTTTAGGTGGTTCTCTCATTGCTTGGAAGACAAAGAAGCAAAATGCCGTATCTTGTTCTAGTGTTGAGGCTAAGTTGCGTGCTAGGGCATTGTTGACAACAGAGCTCTGTTGGTTACGGTGATTGCTTGAGGATTTTGTGTCCTTATGACAAGCTCGACACCTCTTCACTATGACAGCACAGGTGCTATGGCTATGGCCTAGGATCCGGTAAAGCATGAGCTCTCCAAGCACATCGGAGTGGATTTGTTTTTTACCTGGGCTGAGGTTCGTGATCAAGTGGTTGATCTTCGGTATGTGCCTTCAGAGCTATAGGTTGCAGACTTCTACAAGAAAGCATAGACTAAAGCACAACATAGTTTCTTCCTCTCAAAACGTAATAGTCACAATGAGAGCGTCGAGTACCAGAGGTAGGAGCTCGTGAAGCAGCGGCCAATGTAACTATCGAAGAAGTCGTTGGAGGAGCTGGTGAAGGAGCCGTAGTAGGTACAGTCGATTGAGCCACAAGTACTGACAGGATCGATGAAAGTGGTAGAAGACTAACACCACGAAGACGAGTCTCCTCGGAGCGAACAACAGTGAGAGCCTCCATAATAGTGACCCAAGGATGACGTGCAAACAGCTGAGCACGAATCTGCTAGATCTCCGGACGAAGATGAGTGAGAAACTCATAGAGATGCTGAAAATCACGCTTAGCTCGGAGAGCGTGACAACAAGAACATGTGCGGCATCCAGCAGTGCACAGTGAATCCATTCAACGCCAGATAGCAGTCAGCTGGATGTAGAAATCATCAACAGAGAGCTCACCCTGTTGAAGCTTCTACTCATGACGAACCATTGAGAGATAGAGAGCACCTGATGGCTCGAAGGGGCGAAGGTAAGTCCACATCTCAAAGGCTGTGAAAAATCACACGATCTCCGCAGCATACTGAGGAAGCATGCTGACAACTAGGAAAGCAGCAGCCTGGCATCATCATCAACCCACTCAGAGTAGGCGGCGAGCTCCTTTGAGATGTGAGGAAGCATGCTGAGGAACCATTGAGAGATAGAGAGCCTCCTGATAGGCAAACAGAACCTCATCGTAGGCTGCAGTAGCTGCAGCGAGTGAGGTTGAAGGAGCATCTCCTGCAGGAGCAACAGAAGCAGGAGTCGTAGCTGGAGTACCGAAAGCAGGTGCTGTAGTTGGTCTACTCGAAGGAGGAACAAGCTCTGTAGGTAGAGGAGAAACGTTCAAAGAGCAATGATCTCCATAAAGAATGCTCCAGAGATGAAGAATGCGCATGTGGCGAACAAAACTCACATCGTTGGTGCCATTGAACACCACCGAGGAGCAAGGGATAGCAATAGTAGATGTCATCGCTGCAGAAGTGTACTTTTTTTTCTTTCTTTTTTTCTTTTTTTTCTTTTTTTATCCCGATTAGATAAGCTTCGGTTATAGGTAAGAACGAATCAAAGCAATAGATCGAATAACAAACAAACTAACAAAAAAAAGGGCAAACAAATTACTAAACAAATCGATCAGATCGATCGTGGTGCACGTAGATTAGATGGGCAGGGGCGTACGAAGCAAGCCAGGCCATATGGATCAGCGAGTGTGGATGACGACCTCGAGCAGCGGTGCCGATCAGAATGAGGTGCAGCTGATCAAGCAATCGAACATGTGTAACTTGATTGATAGCAGGGTAGGTGGTGGGGGAATTGGAAAAAAATCCGGAGGAGCAGCCGACAGGATAAAAAAGTCAGCTACAGGAACGAGGGAGAGGAACGGAACCTAGAAAAATCTCTTGGCTCTAATACCATGTTAGAGGAATTGAACTTGTATTCTCAAAGGACTTAGCAAGAGGTACTTTTAACACATCTTATAAGCACGTATCATGAACTGAACTCTTGTAAAGCTTTATAGGTACTTTTAACACATTACTATCTTGTTAGCTTGCTAGTTTCTAAAGAAATTGCTTGGTAATTTTTTTCAAGAGCTGCTCGACATTGCGGGCTGCTAGCTGAATTATCAATAGCGATCTGATGAGGAAAACCTAAATAAGGGAAAAGTACAATAAAGCCCGGATTATAATACCCTCAACAAGTACCATGAGAAAGTGGGTCAGTGATTTTTTAGAAGTATTGACTGATGATTAGTCAGTAAACAATGTCAGTTGGTAAAAGTTTTACCGTTGCCACTCCAACGATAGAAGTTATAAATCGGCAAAGGTATTTACTGACCTATAGTAGGTTGGTAATGTGAGTTTTAGCGACTGATGATGAGTTGTTGATTATGAACTGTTATTAACTAATAGTGAATATAGCCATAGTTATTGTAGCCTGAGATGAATTCATATTCAGACCACTACTAGTGAATATAGCCGTAGTTATTAACTGATACTATTACTGCAGGAAACGAGACGATTACGATGCTTTACTGTATACAATATAGTGAGGGAAGTGATTCATCACTGATCAGATACTTGGATGAAAAAGATAGACCCATTACCCATGTGCACAAAGGATAACATGTCCTAAATGCTAAAAATAACTGCACTTGTGTCGTGTACCGGATGGGTTGTACATGCGTCCGATCACGTGCTTCTGGCAACTGGCAAGTGGACATTTTTTTTAAAAAAAAACTCACCTTGACATAAGAGTCTCTCTTGGTAGGCGATCTGACTGCTTTGAACACGCATGCATGAGTTAACGAGTAAACTTGAATTATGGTTGTGCATGTCGATGCATGTTTCTAATTTTTGGGTCGTGGCCCAACCCAAAAATTCTCTCGTATAAAGTAAAAAGTCATCCCATATGATGCTCATTCATACTTCCTTTCGTCTCATATTTTTTTTATGTTTTGGACAACAACACGGTCTTCAAAATGCAATTTTACTTCAATTTTCTCCATAAGCTTTTATTTAAAAATGACATATGTATTTTTTTATAAAAGAGTTTTTAAAGACAAATTTATTCATATAATTTTCATATTTTTAAACTTATCACTTTAAAGTTATTTGTAATTTATGTTTTCAATGTTTGACTCAAAGATATATCCAAAACTTCAAGAATAATGGTCTGGAGGGAGTAGCTATCTATGTGCATCCTAGTCATTCACGCATTTGGCACGTGACAAACAAAGTCATGACACTAATTTTGGGAACTACATATACATTGATAATTAAGCGCATCTCCAAAAGCCTCCAGTCCCACTCCTAATACTTAAAAACTGTCATGTTAAGGACTGACCCTGGGAGGGGCAACCACCAAGCTTCTAAAAGTTAGGGGACCTGCTAAAATGCATGAACATTTTGAAATTTAAATAATGTTTAAAGTTATTATTCAAAAATAACTTTAGAATGCGAGCATAATTTTTTTAAAAAAATTATATTCTGAGAACCTTGAACCTTATGCACTACCGGAAACCGGCTCTTTGCCGAGTGCATTCGTGTTTGCCGAGTGCAATTCCTCGGACACTTGGCAAAATAAACGTTTACCGAGTGTCAGAACAACAACTCACGGCGTACAGAAAACACTCGGCAAACTAATACGCCGCAGTGGCCTCATACCGAATCAAAGCAATACACTCGACAAAGTCATGCAATCTTTTCTTCTTTGTACAGAATCAATCGGCGGCATCGAATCATGCACCATCGAATCAATCGCCTCATACGCCGCAGTGGCCTCGTAGTTGATCTGTGTGTGAAACTATTGGACTATATATGTGTGAAGCAAACTAATATGATAGATGTTTATTGTATTTTGTGTGACACTTGTTTATATAAACTGGCTGTGATGTGATTTAAGTGTTTTTTGGCTATATAAATTGCCTGTGATGTGATCTATATGTTTGTGGTTTATATAAACTGTCTGTGATGTAATATATGTGTGATTAAAGCTGATTTTAATATTTCAAAAACATATTATGTCGAGTGCCCCAGATTTTGCCGAGCGTCTGGAAAAAACACTTGACAAAAACTTAGCGTTTGCCGAATGTTTTTACCCAGACACTCGGCAAAAGTTAAATCTTTTGCCGAGTGCCGTAAGCCTGGCACTCGGCAAAGCAAAATGTTTGCCGAGTGTCGCATGCAGACACTCGGCAAACTCTCCGTCGCTGTTTTCTGTCTGTTCGGTCTACTTTTTTTTGCTGAGGATCTAAAGGGCACTCGACAAACGGCTCTTTGCCGTCAAAAGGTAGGTCGAATAGCCTATACCGTGGGGTGAGTGCTTTTGGCCTTTTGCCGAGTGCTCTTGGCACTCTGGCAAACACGGTCATTTCGGCAGTGATGCTACTATTTATAACATAATATAATTAAAAATATATTATATATGATAATTATGTTAAAAAAGGGGCCCTGAGTATGAATTCATCTCGGGCTACAAAATATCAGGGCTGACCCGGTCTCAATATGCTTCCCAATACCAAGATGACAGTCAATATATTCTAAAAAAAAATACATAACTAGGGATAGAGATTTTTTTATCCTCTAGTTTTTTTCCCCCTCTTTTCCAATGTCTTTTGC
>BCLG01001318.1:80112-110668 GCA_001602295.1 Zoysia matrella | reverse complement strand
GCAGGTGAGAGCCTGATGTAGAGAGCCAAGATGGAAACGTTGGTCAGGTATGAGATGGAATTGGCCACGGCAGCGCCGTTATTGCCCAGACCAATCTTGTACACAAGCAGCCAGCACAAGAAAACATGGTTCAGCGCCGTGATGCCAGAACTCAGCATCACTGGGAGGACTATGTTCTGCGTCTGCAAGAATCGGACATGGCACTGTAGTGGTCCATAAACGAACAGTGCCGGAATCATCCAACGAATATAGCTTCCTGCCCCAGCCGAAATATCAGGGTCCTGACCAAAGAGCAGGAGGATCTGGCCAGTGTAAAACCAGACAATGGCGACGGCAACGCTGACAAGAGTAAGAACAAAGATAGCCCTCTGCTTGTAGATGCCCAGTAGGTGGTACTGCTTTGCTCCAAATGCTTGCCCACACATCGTGTCCAAGCTGCTCGCCATGCCAGTCTGAAATGGGCCATAAAAGAATCCAGTTTGCTGTTGAACTCTATAAAATCATTCCAGGTCCCAAGCATGAAATCTGTTTAAAACGAAAAGAAAAAACATATGAAACTGAAAGGAATAAGTTTGCAAAAACATACCAACAAGCTGAACCCAGTAACGCCTGCGAAGGAGGTGGCAATGGAGGCACTTGAGAGGGCAAGCTCGCCTAGGTGACCGACGAACATGACAGAAATCATCTGAACGAGGTTCTGCAGCACCCATGCTGCAATCAGGGGCCCCGCAAGGTACAACTGCTTTCTAATCTCTATCGCCACCAGGCCCTCTAACAGCCCTACAGTCTTTCCAACACCATTGCCAAGAAGGGGTTCATCCATGTTGGATTAGTAAGTGAAACTTTACACCCTGCTCCTGATCAAGGTATGTGCAACGAATCAGTCAATCAGGTCACTCTTATAAAGATTGCTGGAAATATAAGAGCCAAACAATCAGTAGGAAACCAGAGGAAAGAGGCAATATCTTCGCAGCCAAGTTTGACATACATAGACAAGCAGAACACAACAAATGTTTGATCACATGTTAGACGTAATATACTTCAGAAAGATTCGTTGTCCACTTTATGGGATGTATATCAGGACTATGAAAGCTGACAAAAAGGTTAGGAATATAGTAATCAAGAACATTAAGGAAACCCATATAGGGGGAGGAAAAAAGAGACTTGGCAATGCAGTCAAGTTCAGCGCACCTCAAAAACTATCCTATCCAGGCAGGGGAGAAGAGTCAATACAACAGCCAATGAGAAGAGCGTTCCCATTAGGATTCAAATGAGGTTTTCTCTTGCTCTAGAATTAAAGTGATGAAATGAATCAATGATTTTTTCCAACGTGTGGCTAGGCATATTTCATTAATTGGTGCCCAGGACTAAAATGGAAAATTAAGATTTTAGACTGTTTAAATTAATGCCCATCATTGGCACCAGTAAAGTTGTTGCCTTGTGATCATGAGGTCAAAGATTTAAATCATAGAAATAACATTTTATAGAAACGTAGGGAAAGGTTAAATATAAAAGACCCCAAAGTGGTTGGACACTCTCTCAGATCCTGAGCAAGCAGGAGCTACGTGCATGGGCTGCCCTCTCAAACTAATGCTCATCATTAATAGGTGCAGGTCATGAGTGCTATTTTTCGAAGTCCACATGGAAATCTTCTGATTAATTTTTATTCTTTCTTTGGACACAAGTCGTGCACAATATAGACAGGGCATTTCCTAGGACCTAATGGCACTGGAGAAATTATGGGCGTGTTTGATTACATACTGTGAGAATGATCAAAATGAGTTAAGCGGGAATGCTCTCTAGAATATCTCCCTCCTACTAACACAGTAAGAAAAATATAGGCACTCATTGAATTCCGGATTTCTGCAACGGACAGGGAATGAAATCTAATTGAGACAAAATTAAATTACTAGAGGAAATTCCACAAAGGACATGGCAGGAGAAAATCAAGAGAGAAATGTAACTGGTCTATGAAAGTTTGCACAAGGTGCGCCGAGCATTATTTCAGTCAATTTTATAAGGAAGAGGCCAAAATCGTGAGTCATGAAAGAATTAATTTGATAGTACAATGATTTATGCCTCCAGAACTTTTTGTAACTAATTTAATTGATGTCACCATCAGTCAAGGTCTGAACTCTGAATAGAATTGAAGTCAAGTGCGCTATGCAGAAAGAAAGGAGGTAGCTTGGCAGCCACGTTCAACACATCTCACAGGCTGCAAAGTACTCCATGAATATACTAGCCGGTGGTCGACTAGGACAAGAATGTCATTTTCGATGTTTTCACTGATTCAGCCGGCAGCTAGATTTGCACTACTGACGGCAAGGACAAACGTCCAATTGCATAAAGCCGCTCCAAGATAAGAAAATCAATTACAGATATACTGTTTCCAGCTCGTGGTTGTTACAAAGGCCTATAGCCTTCCACGCCCCGCGACAAGTTCATGTCTGACGCCGCACGTGCTATGACTCTATGAGCCTATGAACCTGCCTTTTTCTCTTAAAAAAATGATTCGATCAATCTCACTCTGATATCACTAATACGGCCATACTATATAGCATTAGCCATCAGTAGCCATCAACTAATGAATTGAACCCTAAGCAGGCAACTGATTGTGAGCTGCAAAAGCATAGCCTAGGAGAACAAAGCAGAATGAACAATGGCTCCTGTGTCCCAAGATGCCATTTCAGATTTAGTCAGTCGTTGCTTATTCCGGTGGGAAGAACGAAGAGGTTTACTCATAAATTTTTTATGTTGCGGTCATCTGGGCCGATGGCCAGAAAATAATGACCTACTCAACTAGTGTTTGATTAGGAGAAAACCATGAGACGTCCCTTAATCTCAAAACGAACGAACAAACAAACGGGCCGGCGGCCACCCAGAGGCGGCGCAAACGGGGGAAAGAAGATCGGGCAAGAACCGTACCGCGGGGCGGGGACGTGACGGCGTTACCGATGCGATGAGGGCAGGGAGGCGCGCCGCTGCGGTTAGGACGGCAGCGGCGGCGCGTGCTCGGTCCCGGTAGGCCGGCAATCAGGAGGACCGGAGGCGGAGGAGGTTAATTCGGCCGGGAGGCACGTCCGCGCGCGTCATCGTCGTCGTCCTGGAATAGAACAGGTAAGGCGGCTACGGAGGAAACGAGTGGTGTTTGCTCCGGGATCCGAGGTCTCCACGAACGAAGGGCCCTCCACTAAATTCCAAATTTACGGTGCGGCGCCGCGGCGGTAGTTGTCTCTTCCCAACAGAGGGTCGGTGCGTATTTTAGTTTTATCAAAATATAAGCATGTTTTTATTTAATCAATGCCAATTTTTTTAACTTTATCTATTAATAATAGATATTTTTTAATTAATAATAGTGTATTATATTAAGATACAAAATTTAACCTTTTATATTAGTTAAAAAATTTCATAATATTTAACTTTTTATATTAGTTAAAAAATTTAACTTCGATGAAATTCAGAAATGCTTGTATTTTGAGACTGATGAGTATATTCTATAAGATACAAAAAGTTGTTTTGTAAATAAATCAAAAACACAAACTAATACTCCGTAACCATTTATGGATATCTGTTTCTGAAGAATTCCTCACAAACCAGATTCAGGCCTGAAGGAGGCCATACTCTCACCGCAGAAAAATGTTTACATTGTTCTTCACGTCTCATTGACCTATTTGATTCGTTGCTTTATTGTTGAAAGCTGACGTAACTTTTTGAGTTGTTGAAATTCCATGCGACTCTTGTGGCGGTGCATAATTCGAACATTGTCATTGGGTTAGCAAAGTGCTTACTGTCATTTTCTTTTGCCATTGTGTGCTCCACCAGGCGGGCAAAGCTTGATGACGGGATCTACTAATGGAGAAAAAAAAGTTGATGCCATCTGCATCAGGGTTAATAAAACCGTGAAAAGTGGTCCGGTTACCAGACGATCGGTTTTCGTTTTAAAAATTTTAAAAAATTAAAAATTTAAAAAATTTCGAAATTTTGAAAACCAGTAAAAACCAGACTAACCCGTTAAAACCGAGGGTAAATCGGTGAAACCGATGGGTTTCAAATTTTGAAAACTGGAAACTGAAAATCCGATCGATAAATTAGTGAAACCGCTCGATAAACCGAAAAAACCAATCGATTTTCGACCAAATTTCATTCAAATTTTGATTTTTCGATTTCAAATAGTTTTTAATTGATTTTTATAATTTTGTTAAACCCATCTCAACCAGTTTTACCATTTTAAAGGAAAAGAAAAACCTTCTCAGCCTCGCCAGGCCTTTTCTCGCCAACCTACAGACAACCTTTTATCACAGCCCAACCAATAAGTCGTTAAATCATGTCAGCCCATGCTAGTCCCGACACCTGCGCGAACGTCCGGGTTCCATACCTGACTGTGGTTCGTGAGAGAATTTTCAATTTTAATTTTTACCATAAAATACATTAACTTTTTAATCTTTACCGCTCAATCCATAACTATTTTATTTAAAACCACTAAATACATTTTTCATTTTAAAACATACATTTTTTCAAATTTTAAGTATTTTAATTATTTTATATATAAACATAATATGAGCTCAAGTGATTCTAGTAGTATAAATATAATATAATAAATATAATATATTATATTATTACACAATATAATAACGCTATAAAATAATAAAAATGTTAAAATTTCAAAAAAATAATATGTTTTGAACTGAAAAATATATTCAGCAGTTTCAAATAAAAAACTTACGAATTGATTGGTAAGAAGTGAAAAGCTAACCTATTTGATTGTAAGAATTGAAAAATTTGGCTGATAGAAGCGGATCCTCAGCCCAAGCGGGACACATCCACGCCCTCCTGGACTCCACCGCCAACACTGCGTGACACCAGCGCTCAATGCCACCACCTGCCCTGCTCCACGCTGTCGCCGCCCCTAGCTACCGCCGACTGGCTCTGCTCGACGCCGTTGCCGCTGCTCCACGTGCCCTGCTCGACCACGCCGCTGCTAACCAGCCCCGCTCAATGCCGCCGGCCCTTGGCTGCCTGCTGGAGAGAGATGAGAGAAGAGAGTCAGTGAGAAAATTGCGAGGAGAGAGAGGAGTGATGAAGGATTCCGATTTGAACTTCAGAGTGACGGAGAGAGATAAGGAGAACCAGATAAATTGGGGAGAGAATTTTCCTATCGAATGCTCACAATTCTAGGTGAAGATTCAGTTTTCCTAGAAAATTTAAAAGTTAAGAGTTTGCCCTAGAGAAGAATAAAGAGAGATTGTCTCTACAGCTTTCACGCTATCGTAGGTAAATTTTATTTTCTTCGGATTAAAAAAAAGAAAAACTTCAATCTCTTCTCTTCTCTTTCGTGTCACGCTCCTCCAATGCCTTCCGCGCAGCCGCCGCCTCCCACTCAACCCGCCTCCGCCGCCGCCCACCTTGCGTACCCCACCGCCGTTCCCGGTCGACGGTCTCGCGCCACAACTCGCCGCCAGCCCTGCCCCTCCCCGTTGAGGAGCCGGCGAGCCGCTCCTGATTCTCCCCGTCGACCACTCCCGCCCTTGGCCTGGAGCTCCACCCCCGGGCTGACGAGCTCCACCACCCTGCCCTCTCCTCACCGTCGGCTCAAGCCTCTATCGCCTCTGTCCTGCTTCTCCCTGCCACCTGCATCTTTTTAGTGCCACCTCGTGCCACCTGCATCTGTTCTCCCGCCGACTCTCGCTGACCTCGTGCTGGGTGTAACGACCGGGTTTTCCTTACCTTTCGATAAGTTCCGATCTTCCGTGACCTTTCTAATCCCAGGAGGTTGGCAAGCCCGACATCACAAGCGATCAATTAAGAAACCATAACAGAAGTATTAAACAAAAAATGAGAATAAAAAATAGCAAGTCAAAGCAAATTTATTAGAATAAAATTCTTCAAATGGGTCAATCGGCACGCAGGCCGGAAACATCTCAGAGCTGATAGATCACTATCGAAAATCCATCAAGTGCAGCAATAGCGAACCTGCTTCACATAGGCTAGCTTGAGCGCAGAAGCTGACTTCACGGTTCATCGGACACGTAGTCGAAGTCGAAGCTGAGAGTATCCTCTGAAAACAACAAATTAGAAAGCCGTGAGTACGAGTACTCAGCAAACCGCGTACTACCTAGTAACAATGCATGCATGCAAATGGTTTCTAAGGGTAAAAGCTGGCTCAAGTGCTAAATAAAAGTTTAAAATATTTATTTTATTTTAAGATGCAAGAAAGCTTTATTTTAAAACTGTCAAATTTTATTATTTTACCCCGTAGAGATCTCCGTTATCTCGGACGGGGGTTCATTTTAAATACCGGTGTAATCTCCACACCTGGCCACAGCTCAAAGGTTGGAGCCCAAAACATTTTGAAATAGAAGATGAGAAAGGAAAACAAAACTACTCAACGAGGAACACAACTCAGGGGGGTGTCCTTCCAAAAGGACGTGGCAATGCACATTGACTGTAACTCTGCAGAGGTTATGCACCTGGACCCAAGAGAAGTGTCATCGAAAACTACCGTCGTAGTCCCGACGAACACATAAGACCCGTACACAAGCTTTAACTGGTGTTATCTGTCCTCCCGGATAGAGATCTTTAATGCCTACGCAATCGGGTCCTGGAGCTGTGAAGAGCCTACCACTGATCAAGTGGGGTATCTCGATCTCATGTAGGGAGTCATAGCTCTACACCACACTAACACAACACCGCCAACTCACGGGTAAACATCCAGTCTCGGCAAGCTTCAAGATTAAGCCACTGCCCATACAGGGTAACGTGGTGTGCATGGTTGTTAACTGAGCGTACAACGCTCGAAGAACTCGATCCTTAATTGTTGGGGCAGGCACTCTCTCCAACCTTAACGCCAACAACCAACAAGTCTCACGGAAAGATCTCAGCCGAGATCTTTCCGTTGTACCTGCCACAGGTACTCCTATAGGGACTTCTCAAAAATCCCCCAGCTCCTCATACTCCATTCTGCCCCGCTAAATAGTTATGTATAGTTATTTGTAAAACTCACACATTTGAATCACGGTTTAAAAGCATTTAACACAAATTCTATTTTTATAGTGATAGGTGTGAGATAAAAATAAATGCGACTAAGCATGGCTAAGCATAAAAATAAAATAATTGTTCTAAAGCAATTATAGGGCTCATATTTGTGGAACAATAAATAGATACGGCTTAGGAATGTTGCTAGCATATTTTAAAACAGTTGGCATACAAATTAGGGTTGCAAACAAAAGATGCAGTTTAAAATACTGGGTACAAAAGTGATCAAGTAACGCGGCTTGCCTGGCAGCTCGGGATCGTAGTCGGGATTCGGGTCGTCGAACTGACAGGGCTCGCGGAACTCCTCCCCGGGATCACCAGCTAAACAATGCACGAACAGGGGTCAGACACTAGGTACGCGACAATTAAATTCAGTAATTAAATCTAAATTTTAACTAGTAGGCTAAACATGGGCAAACCGTTTCCCCGAAAATTTCTACACGACAATCTCGACGAGATAAATTAACGGAACAATTTTAGGAATCTTCTAGGATCATACGGAGTTTCCCAAAAATCGTATAAGATCTAGACCACGAGGAAATAAACTAATCGCAAATCAATGAATCGCAAATTGATTAGCAATTAATTCATCAATCTATTGGAGAGGAAAAACGAATTTGAGAGAGGGGAATTTCTCACCGGAGATCTGGAAATCGGAAACGAAGTCGTGGAGATCGGAACCCGAGACTTGCGCACTAGTGAACTAGAAACCGGAACCGACGTACTGGAGTCGGTGCTCACGGTTGACGGCGTCGAGGACCGAGCAACGGACGGTGCGGGAGCGGTCACAGCGACAGAGTCAACTGGAAAATCGACGTCGCGCGGAGCCTCGGGTGCGGATCGGGAGGCGCGACAACGCACACCGAGCGACGCGGATGACGTGGTGACAGCGACAGGCGCGCGGAGCAGTTGACGACGCGACGCGGCGCGGGCGATGAGCGACGGGGAACGCTTGGAGATGCAGGACCGCGACAGGCGCGACGTGAGGATGGAGGGAGCAGGCGAGCGGACCGAGGCAGCGTGCAGGGATCGGAGGCAGCGTCGGCGCGACAGAGCGGAGACAGAAACGGTTGCTCTCAGATTTTTCTGGAAGAGGGAAGGGAAATGGGGAGGTGTGGGAGAGGATAAGAATGAGAGGGGGGTATTTATAGGAGGGGGTTAATTAGGGATTGAAACAGAATTAAGTAATCTCAGTCCAATAAAAGTCCGCGGGCCTAATTATTTCGGCGTCCAAAAAATTTAAAAGAAAATTTCGGAGCAGTTCAAAATTAGTTTCGGGACAACTGGCACTTGGATTAATTTGAGAAATCTGGGATGTTACAGACTTTCCCCCTTACAGTATCTCGTCCTCGAGATCAAGAAGCGGACTCAAATAGATAGGGAAACTCTTTCTTCAGATTCTCTTTTTTCTCTCAGGTAGCCTCTCGCTCGGTGTGATTGCTCCACTGGACCTTGAGAAACTTGATCTTGGACCTCCTCGTCTTCTTGAATGTCTCATCAAGAATCTTCACTGGGTACTCCAGGTGATGTGTACGTGGTTCCCGATCTTCCGTCAGGTCGTGATAACTCTCGATTTGGCGGAGATGCGACACAAAATCGATCCGGCCTCAAATCAACACGATTCGAACCCCGCAATCGCAGCACCACTTCTCCTCTGGTTATCAACCGTGCGCACACGATTGACCTCGCCAAGAAGGCTAATCCCTGCCTGCGAATCAAAGAACACAAGCAAGAACAAAGAAGAACCCAACTCACTTGCGAAATCTGGATTGAATCACGAAGTTGGATAACCAACAAGCCGTCAACGACGAAACTGTTTGGAAACAGAAGAAAACTAATCAAAACCTATCTCTAATGACGGCGGCTACTGACTTTATAGAGTTTAGGTTGACCTTAGGGGTAAACCCTAATACTAATGGGCTTAGAAAAGATACAAGGCCCAAAGGGCAAAAGATAGTGTCGCAGCAGCCGGGCAGTTTTTGGATGTCATATTGTTTTAATGATTCCCGCTGATTCTGAAAGAATTTGGAGATGAGGCCAATTCTGTTGGAAAGGTTATCTTGTTAGCTTTCGAAATATATCTAGAACGTCTAAAACAGAGCTCGTATGAGACCGGGGCATCCGTTTTAGTGCAGGCTGCTCTAGGAGCCCGAGTTAGACTCGAACCCGAGTTGTTTGGATCTCCTTCGGGGTCGAACGTGCGGTTCTGATCTTGAGCATCTCCAAGTCCTTTATGCTTTGTTTGACTCTCTCCAATATTCCTAACCATAATAAAGTTATTAGGTAGCAATCTATTCTTAAAGGATGGTAGACATGTGTTTTGGAACGAGCTCACCTCTAATCTCAATTGTCGTGGGTGACTTTCATCAACACTACTTTGAGGACTCTTAAGTGTATCTAAAGAAGTGATGTCCTCATCACCAGGTACTCGAGCGTGTCCTGAATATCCAAAGCATCAGAGACAACTTGCTCCTCTGGCACTCGAAGACACTTCTTCAAGTGAGAGACGTGGAACACCAGATGCACACCCGCCAGCTCGGATGGCAAGTCCAACCTGTAAGCAAGCTCACCGATCTTCCTGAGAATCCGGAAAGGACCAACAAACCTCGGAGCCAACTTCTCTCGAACATGGAAGTGACGCGTGCCATGTAGAGGTGACACCTTGAGATATACCCAATCATCAACCTCGAAAGAAAGGGAACTCCTTCTCTTATCCGCATAACTCTTCTGTCGGCTCTGAGCAACCCGGAGATGCTCTCTGATCTTCTTAACTTTCTCTTCTGTAGCTTTGATAGAATCAAGACCAAAGAAAGACCTCTCACCAACCTCTGACCACATGAGCGGGGTACAACATCTCCTACCATACAACGCCTTAAAAGGTGACATCTCCAGACTGTCTTGAAAACTGTTGTTGTAAGAGAACTCCGCAAAAGAAAGACTGTCCTCCTAACTCTGCCCATAGGTGATCACACAAGCCCTCAACATATCCTCCAGAATTTGTTTCACACGCTTTGTCTGACCATCTGTCTGAGGATGATAAGCTAAACCGTACACCAGGTGTCTACCCATAGCCTCATGCAAGCTCCTCTAGAATCTCGCGGTAAACTGAGGCCCGCGATCTGACAGAATGCTACTCGGTGCACCATGCAACCTCACGATGTGATCAATGTACAACTTGGTCAACTGATCAACTGAGTACCTCTCATTCACAGAGATGAAATGAGCAGTCTTCATCAATCGATCCACCACCACCAAGATAGCATTATGATAGTGAGACGTCAACGGTAAACCTGTGATGAAATCCATACTGATGTCATCCCACTTTTAAGAAGGGATCGACAACCGCTTCAGCAATCCAGCCGATCTCTGGTGTTCAGCCTTAACTCGTCGACAAACATCACACAAGGCAACATACTCAGCAATGTCTGCTTTCATGCTAACCCACCCGAAACGAGTCCTCAGATCCTCGAACATCTTGGTGCAGCCTGGGTGGATAGAATACCTCGAATCATGAACCTCTCTCAGAATGGCATCTCGCAACTCTGGCACTCTCGGAACACAAATATGGTCCTCAAACTACAAAGCACCCTGCTAATCAATATGGAAACCCGGTGCTTTGCCTTTCCTCATCTTCTTCAAGATCGACTAAATCTCTCTATCATGCTTCTGAGCTGACTTTCCCTTCTTGGAATTCACCGAACTTACCAAACTTACTAAACTTCTCGAAGCAGAACAAGACTACCGAGAATCCAAGATCTTGGAATAACAGCGGGAACAACGGGCGAGAGCAAACACCAAGACGAACCACTTTCTCCACAGGCAACTCGAGTGCAGGAGCGAACCTCAAACCACAGCTGAAAACCAGACGAAAACGATCTTCTAGCTGACCTATGAAAAAGAAGGGCGTGAAAAGCCGTGAGTATGTGAATACTCAGCAAACCGCGCACTACCTATCAACAATGTATGCATGCAAAGGATAGTTGCAAGGAGAAAAGCTGGCTCAAGTGCCCAATGCAAGTTCAAAATATTTTATTTTAAAGATGCAAAAAGTTTTATTTTAAAACAGTCCAATTTTTTTTATGTTGCCCCGCAGGGATCTTTGTTATCCCGAATGGGGGTTCATTTTAAATGCCGGTGTAATCTCCACACCCGGCCACAGCTCGAAGGCCGGCATCCAAAACATTTTGAAATAGAAGAGGAGGAAGGAAAACAAAACTACTCAACGAGGAGCCCAACTCAGGAGGGTGTCCTTAAAAAAGGACCTGACATTGCGTATTGACTGTAACTCTGCAAAGTTTATGCACCTAGACCCACGAGAAGTGGCACCATAGCAAGGACCGCGGCCACATCCCTCGATATAGTAACCGCACAAGACCCATCCACAAGCTTTAACTGTCGCTATCCATCCTCCAGGATAGGGATCTCAAGTGCCTACGCAATTAGGTCCTGAAGCTGTGAAGAGCCTACCACTGATCAGGTGGGGTATCTCGATCTCATGTGGGGAGTCATAACTCTACACCACACTAACACAACACCGCCGACCCACGGGTAAACAACCAGTCTCGACAAACTTCAAGATCAAGCCACTGCCCATACAGGATAATGTGGTGTGTATGGTTGTCGACTGAGCGTACAAGGCTTGAAGGACTTTCGATAAGTCTCGATCTTCTATGACCTTACTAATCCCAGGAGGTTGGCAAGCACGATATCGCAAGCGATCAATCAAGAAACCATAACAGAAGTATTAAACAAGAAATGAGAATAGAAAATAGCAAGTCAAAGCAAATTTATTGGAATAAAATCCTACAAAGGGGTCCATTGGCACGCAGGCCAAAAACATCTCAGAGCAGATATATCACTATTGAGAATCCATCAAGTGCAGCAGTAGCGAACCTCCTCCACACAGGCTAGCTTGACCGCAGGAGCTGACTTGATCTCCTTAATCAACAACGGCTGCAACCTGAGCTCGTGCAAGAAACCCTGAGGAACAATCTCAACTCTCAAATTGGTCAGATCTGGAAGAATTTTTGACTGCCCAAACATCAAAGAAGAACAATAAATCTTGCGACTCAAAGCATCGGCTACCACATTGGCTTTACCCGAATGATAGTTGATGCTAAGATCGTAATCTTTAAGCAACTCAAGCCACCTCCTCTGCCTCATGTTCAGCTCTGACTAGGTGAAGATCTACTTAAGACTCTTGTGGTCGGTGAAGATCTCACATCTGTTGCCGATCAGATAGTGCCTCCAAATCTTCAAAACATGGACAACAGCTGCCAACTCTAGATCATGCGTCGGATAGTTCAACTCATGCTTCTTCAACTGCCTCAAAGCATTGCAAACCACCTTCTTGTTCTGCATCAGCACACAACCCAAACACTGACGAGAAGCATCACAGAAGACCTGGAAATCCTGACGAATATTCAGATAAGGTCAAAACAGGTGCAGATGTCAACCTCATCTTCAGCTCCTGAAAACTCTGCTCACAAGCATCTGACCAGACAGACAGCACCCCTCAACTGAGTCAACTCGGTCATAGGCTTAGCAATCCTGAAGAAGTTCTCAATAAATCAGTGATAGTAACCTGCCAATCTAAGAAAACTCCTCACCTCAGACACTGACCTCGGAGACTCCCACTCCACAACAGCCTTGACCTTCTCGGGATCAACGGCAACTCCATCACCTGTGATAACATGACCTAGAAAAGCAACTTTCTCAATCCAAAACTTGCACTTGCTGAACTTAGCATACAGCTGATGAGACTTCAACCTCCCAAGCACAACTCCCAGATGCTGCTCATGCTCTTTCGCTGACTTGGAGTAAATGAGGATATCATCAATGAAAACCACCACGAACTTATCCAACTCAGCCATAAACACCTTGTTCATCATGTTCATGAAGTAGGCAAGAGCATTAGTGAGTCCAAAAGAAATGACCAGGAACTCATAAGACCCATACCTCGTCACGAATGAAGTCTTTGAAATGTCGGAAGGTCGAATCTTCATCTGATAATACCCCGATCTCAAATCAATCGAGGAAAAGAACTTCGCACCCTTTAACTGATCAAACAAATCATCGATCCTCGACAAAGGGTACTTGTTCTTTGTTGTCACCTCATTCAAAGAACGGTAGTCAACACACATGCGCATTGACCCATCCTTCTTCCTCACGAAAAGCACTGGGGCTTCCCATGGAGAAGCACTCGATCGAATGAACCCTTTACTCAAGAGCTCATCGATGTGCTCCTTAAGCAAAGCAAGCTCATCGAAAGACATCCGATACGGCCGCTTGGCAATCGGCACGGTACCAGAAAGTAAATCGATCACGAACCCAACATCTCGATCTAGAGAGTGTCCTGGCAACTCATCAGAAAATACCTCCGAAAACTCACGAACAACTGGAATCTGCCCCAGGGACAACTCCTGCAAGCTGCAAACTGAAGGTGGAACTCTGGACGCTCTCGGGGCGCACACCACTCGAACACCGTGGTGGTTAACCAACGACACAACCCTCTCAGCACAGGTGATGACCCTCTTGTGCCTCCCCAGCCAATCCATTCGCAAGATGACATCAATGTCACGCGAGGGAAGGACGATGAGATCGATTAGAAAGACCACACCCTCAATCAAGATCCGAACACCTCTACACTCAACACGAGTCTTATAGACTCCAAAAGGTGAAGTGGTAAGTGTAGGTATAGCTAAGAGTGAGGTAGGGAGACTATGTGTAGTCGCAAACGCTAACGACACAAATGAGTAAGTAGCCCCTGAATCAAACAAAACCGTCACTAAGTGAGAGTGAACCAAGAACTCAACAACGACGACGTCAGGTGTCTCCTGAGCCTCCTCCACAGAGAAGTGGTTCAGGCAGCTGTGCGTGACGCTCAGCTGAGCAGTGCCACGGCCCGTTGAACGCACTCCTCAACCTCCAGACTGGTGCGGTGGCCTAGCGGGAGTGGCAAACTGAACACCACCCCCCAGGACCTTGCTGCTGGCGCCTCGGGCACTGAAACGCCTTGTGACCCTCCTGGCCACACTCAAAATAGCGAACCAAGGGCTGACCCGCTGTCGGACAGAAAGCGGACTGCTGCTGCTGAAAGGCACCTCTTTGACTCTGCAAACTATCGCTAAACTGAAGCTAGAGCAGGAGCAGTGGATCTAGCGAAGGTGGGCTGTCTCGATCCCTGCTAGAACGAACCACTGAAGCGCTGACGCTGAGAAGCCTCTCGACTAGTTTCGTGACCACGTGCCCTCCTCTTAGCATCCCTGGACTGATCGAGCTTCTGAAGTGACACCATCAAAGCTAGGCACCTGCCAATAAGCTCGCGAAGGCTCTTCTGAACACCATCATCCAGGTACGGGAGTATGTCAAGACACAAACCCTTACGAAACCAGTATATTTTGTGGCGCTCGATCGAAACCTCCTCTGATGCAAAGCGGCTGAGCTGGGTAAAACGATGGGCGTACTCCGTGACAGACATACCTCCCTGACGAAGGTTACGGAACTCCTCCGCCTTCGCCTCTATGGCTCCCTCAGAGATGTGGAAACCACGAAAAGCGGTGACGAAGTCGTCCCAAGTGAACTACTCTCGGTCATCAAGAGTGGCGTAAAGAGTGTCCCACCAAGCACCAGCTGCACCCGTCAACTGGTGAGTCGCCAAGCGAACAGCTTCTTGATTGTCACACTGAATCAAATCAAGCTTCTTTTCAATATCCTTGAGCCAATCGTCAGCATCCAGAGGATCAACTGCATGGTCGAAAGTGGGTGGCCGCATGCTTAAGAACATAGCCATGTAGGAACTGGCAGGCTGGTGGTACTGTGCTGCGTCAGGAGCAGGAGCACATCCACGGGGTTGCTGCTTTGACTGCTCGACAATCTGCTCAAGCAAAAGCGTCGTCGGGCCATCACCTCCGCCAGGTTCGGAGCAGCTGGAAGCTCCTCACCAGGCGCGACAACACCAGCAGGCTCAACTCCAGGGTCCATGGCAGCTCCTCTGCCACGCCCTCCAGTCTGAGGAATTGGTACTCCAACACGGCCACGCCCTTGACCAACGCCAGGCGCGTCAGCCGCAGGTGGCACTGGTACACGGCCTCCAGCACCGCGATCAAGACCTCTGAGGGCAGCACCGCGACCACGACCAGCGGTTGGCGGTACCTCAGAGTCCTCTAGAGCGGCCTCCTCAAAACGAGCCTGAAGACGTCCAGACCTCCTTAGAGTCATCTGTTGTAGAAAAACATTTTTGATTAGAAAGATAACATCAGCAGAAACAGGAATTACTAAAAAAGATAGAAGATCAGCATATCAGGACAAGAATAACTAAACAAGCACAACCCCAAGCAAACAAGACTTCCATCAAGCGAATGACGAGATTTAAGAAAATAACTTTCACGATGAAGGTTTGATAGCAGATTCGGAAATCTAGAAATATTCCTTAGTTACGTACAGTTTTACGGCTTCGCTCCTACGGTCAAGTATGGCTCTGATACCACTTATAACGACCGGGTTTTCTTTACCTTCCGATAAGTCCCGATCTTCCGTGACCTTGCTAATCCCAGGAGGTTGGTAAGCACGATATCACAAGCGATCAATCAAGAAACCTTAACAGAAGTATTAAACAAGAAATGAAAATAGAAAATAGCAAGTCAAAGCAAATTTATTAGAATAAAATCCTTTAAAAGGGTCCATCGGCACGCAGGCCGGAAACATCTCAGAGCTGGATAGATCAATATTGAGAATCCATCAAGTGCAGCAGTAGCGAACCTCCTCCACACAGGCTAGCTTGAGCGCAGGAGCTGACTTCACGGTTCGTCGGAGACGTAGTCGTAGTCGAAGCTGAGAGTATCCTCTTAAAACAACAAATTAGAAAGCCATGAGTACGAATACTCAGCAAACCACATACTACCAAGCAACAATGTAGCATGCAAATGGTTTCAAGGGTAATGGCTGGCTCAAGTGCTAAATGCAAGTTTAAAATATTTTATTTTATTTTAAGATGCAAGAAAGCTTTATTTTAAAATTATCAAATTTTATTATCTTGCCCCGCAGGGATCTCCGTTATCTCGAACGAAGGTTCATTTTAAATGCCGGTGTAATCTCCACACCCGGCCACAACTCAAAGGCCGGAGTACAAAACATTTTGAAATAGAAGAGGAGAAAGGAAAACAAAACTATTCAACGAGGAGAACAACTCAGGGGTTGTCCTTCTCAAAGGATGTGGCAATGTGCATTAACTGTAACTCTGCAGAGGTTATGCACTTGGACCTACGAGAAGTGTCATCGAGAACTACCGTCGTAGTCTCGACAAACACACAAGACCCGTTCACAAGCTTTAACTAGCGTCATTCGTGCTTCAGGATAGGGATCCCAAATACCTACGCAATCGGGTCCTGGAGCTGTGAAGAACCTACCACTGATCAGGTGGGGTATCTCGATCTTATGTGGGGAGTCATAGCTCTACACCACACTAACACAACACCGCCAACCCACGGGTAAACATTTAGTCTCGGCAAGCTTCAACATCAAGCCACTGCCCATGCAAGGTAACGTGGTGTGTATGGTTGTCAACTGAGCGTACAAGACACTCTCTTCAACCTTAACGCAAACAACCAATAAGTCTCACAGAAAGATCTCAGCCCGGATCTCCCCATTGTACCCGCCACAGGTACTCCCACAAGGACTTCTTAAAAATCCCCCAGCTCCTCATACTCTATCCTGCCTCCGATAAATAGTTATGTATAGTTATTTGCAAAACTCACACATTTGAATCACAGTTTAAAAATATTTAACACAAATTCTATTTTTTTATTGATAGGTATGAGATAAAAATAAATGCGACTAAGCATGGCTAAACATAAAAATAAAATAATTGTTCTAAAGCAATTTTAGGGCTCATATTTGTGGAACAATAAATAGGCACGGCTTAGAAATGTTGTTAGCATATTTTAAAACAGTTGGCATGCCAATTAGAGTTGCAAACAAAACATGCAGTTTAAAATACTGGGTACAAAAGTGTTCAAGGAACGCGCCTTGCCTGGCAGCTCGGAATCGTAGTCGAGATTCGAGTCGTCGAACTGAGCGAGCTCGCGGAACTTCTCCTCCGAATCACCAGCGAGACACAACACGAACAGGGGTCAGACACTAAATACGCGACAATTAAATTCGTTAATTAAATCTAAATTTAGACTACTAAGCTAAACATGCGCAAAACGTTTCTTCGAAAAATTCTACACGACAACCTCAACGAGACAAATTAATGGAACAATTTTGAGAATCTTTTGAGATCAAACGGAGTTTCCAAAAAATCGTAGAAGATCTAGACCACGAGGAACTAGACTAATCGCAAATTGATTAGCAATTAATTCATCAATCTATTGGAGAGGAAAAAAGAATTTGAGAAAGGAGAATTTCTCACCGGAGATCTGAAAATTGTAGACGAAGTCGTGGAGATCGGAAGCCGAGACTTGCGCACTGGTGAACTGAAACTGGAACCGGCATATTGGAGTCGGTGCTCGAGGTTGACGGCGTCAACGACCGAGCAGCGGACGGTGCGAGAGCAGTCACAGCGACGGAGTTAACGGGAAAATCGACGTCGCGCGTCGGACGTGGATCGGGAGACGCGACGACGCACACCGGGCGACACGGTGCGGCTCCTGTGGCGACACAGATGACGCGGGGACAGCGACAGGCGCGCGGAGCAGTTGACGACGCGACACGGCGCAGGCGACGAGCGACGGGGAATGCGTGGAGATGCGGGACCGCGACGGAATTTATCGGGGAAGGAGCGACACGAGAACGGCGGGAGCAGGCGAGCGGACCGAGGCGGCGTGCTAGGATCGGAGGCAGCATCGGCGCGATGGAGTGGAGACAGAAACACGGTTGCTCTCAGATTTTTCTGGAAGAGGGAAGGGAAATGGAGAGGTGTGAGAGAGAATAAGAATGAGAGGGGATATTTATAGGAGAGGAGTTAATTAGAGATTAGAACAGAATTAATTAATTTCAGTCCAATAAAAGTTTGCGGGCCTAATTATTTCGGCGTATGAAAAATTTAATAGAAAATTTCGGAGTAGTTCGAAATTAGTTTAAGGACAACGGGCACTTTGATTAATTTGAGATGTTACACTGGCACTCGTACCGGCCACAGTTCGTGGGACCAGGATCTGGATGTGAGCCAAGGGGGCAGCCGCTCTACAAGGCCGTTGTCGCCAGGGCATGCGCCACCGTGGAAGCGGGATGGGGGGACGCTCCGCGCCGTGCTCTGGTTCAAGGGTGAGAGCGACACCATCGATCTCGCCGACGCCAGTACCTTGGGCGGCAAGATGGAGCACCTCGTCAATGATTTCAGGGCAGGTCTCGGCGTCCCCGACCTGCTTGTGATACAGGTCACCGTCCCACACTCCATTTGATCCAGTGACAAAATTGAGCCAGCCTGGCCCTGAATCGAGAATACGGAAGCAAGATGGTACTGCCTCAGTAGCAGATACACTGCTCGTTTCCTATACTCAAGAGTTGTTTATCTACCCATCCAGCCATAAATTTCATATCAAGGGTCTGGAAGGTACTTCACATAACTTTCATTAGAATTCTGAACTAATATGGGATATTGGCCAAACCCTCTTTCAAAAAATTTAAATTACCAACTGCAGCTACTTCACATTTTGTTTTGTAATACAGGGCATTATTTGGTTTGCTTGTTATATTCAGTTACTGTTTCAGGTCACAACGAGGCAATTGAACACATTGTGCTGTTTGTGGTGCCTTTAATAAATTCCCACTCAGAAGCTGCATTTTCCTGTCAAGCTTGTCTTTCCTAGGAATCTTTTGGGTGGGATCGTTCCAGTCCTGGTGATTACATCATACTTGGCCTTGGAGATATGGCATGCTACTCACGTTGCAATTTTCTTGTCAAAAAAATATGGTTGGTGCATAGTGCTGTAGGAAAATTAGGCCTGATGACTCTATTTTAAACACCTGAAAACTATTTGTAACAGGATGCATGTTGCTCAGACTGTTTCTTATTGGTTTATTGTGCCTTAATACCCACTGCTTAGGCTGGTTAGGACTGACATGTAAATTTGATATTGATATGGAAACACATCATGACTGTTAACACAGAACCTTATGGCATGCACAATTTTGTTCAATGTGAACTTGTGCTGCATAAGTTATATAGCAAAATGGGCAAATCTGCTCCACACATACAACTTTGCTTCTCGAAGTTCTCAGTTCCGAGATAGAAACAGTCTGAGCAACATGCGTCCTGTTACAAATAGTAAAACTATGCCTGATCTTACATGTTTTAAAGCCTTATAGCCCTGTCACATTGACATATATAGATACATTCATGCAGACTAATTACTATGTTGTCATTGCGTTACAGGCAGTATATTTGCTGCTATTTATCGACTATATTTATTCACCTTGAAAGGTCATTCAGATGCAGTATGATTAATATATATTCTTGTGGAAAATGTAACCATTTTTAAACTTGTTTGCTGTGACATCTGTGTGCAATTCCAGGGATGCTTCTAGTTCTTGTATTATTTTTTTGATAAATGGAAGCACAAATATGTGAATGTTCCATTGGATGTGCCTCCCTCAAAAATATGAAATTACGTGTGTTATGCCCTTATAGGGTATAGAGTTGGCTTGGTAGCTACATTCGCTGCTGTGACCCTTTTTCCTACTGAATTTTGTTTATAATTTGCTTGAGCGTGTTGTTTGCTGCTTAGTGTTCAGTTGTTGCAGTGTCAATTCAAACTGTGGCGCCATTGCTTATGGTTAGTATAATTTTTTTTCCTGAGAGTATATCTTTTTAGGCAGGGGCGGAGCCAGGGCCTTTCATCGGGGTCAAGTGACCCCGTCGATTCTTGCAAAAACTAGTGAAAATCACTGTAGATCACTGTTGCACAGAGAGAAGACTCCGGTACTTTCACAGTGATGACTCTGGCGTTTGTTCCAGCTGGCTCCGCCCCTGTTTTTAGGTGACCTCGGCACTGGGTCTCATGATATACTTATTCGTGGTTAATCTCAATGAAGAAAGCTCGTTTGTTGGAGGTCAGGTTCTAGGGGGACAGGAAAAAATTGCCACCCCTGTGAGGTAATATAATTTAATATTATTACTTATTCTCCTCGCTAGAGGAAATAGCTGTATCACTTAACTGTTCTGTAATATAAAGGTCCAGTGTATTCCTTGCGAGATGGTAATATAAAGCATATGTTGAAAGAGTTGAATGACACAACACACAAGGATGCTTTTCAATTGGTCCCGAGGTCCAGACGACCAAGATGCTGATAAGGAAGGCCATCGATTCATCGGTGGCACTTGTTTTTTGTTTGAGCTTGTTTTTGCGAACAATTACAATGTAGATAGTTTAAACACAATTACAATAAGTTTGTAGACGTTATCTATCCCACTACTTTTGGTGTCGCAAATTTCAATCTTTTCATTTCGTGTCACGCTCCTCCTCCCTCCACACTCTTCAACAGATCGTCGCATCCCACCTAAAAAACCGGATCCAGCACTGCATTGTAACATTGCCTCCTACTGTCGCCCCTCCCTCCCGTGACTGGCCACCGACGCCGCTCCACATCCAGTGCGTCGCCCCACCTCCGCCCGTCCCTACCGTAACCGGTGTCACCGGCCGCCGCCATCACCCCGCCTCAGGTGCATCGCCCCGCCCATACTCGCTATCCCCGGCTGTCGCCACCCCCGCCCCTCCTCGCACTTGCCGACCTGCCCCTCCTGCCCATACTTGGTGCCCCCAACCGTCGCCTCCACCCCTCCTCGCACTGGTTGCCACACTGATCATGGACATGGAATTCTTGTATACTATGAAACAGATGTATGAACGGGGAATAAAAGAAAAAAATAGGTATTTCTTGTTATTTATATTTATTATTGTAAATTTTATATGTAGTAAAGTATATATACTTTATTGAATTATTACGCTTTAGCAGTCAATCATAAGGACATCAATTACTAGCTGTGATGGAGGACTGGATCGAGTGGAGAAGATGAACTAAGTCATGCTAAGGTACTAATCTATCTATATTATTAAAAATAATGTAAAAAATAATTATACATGCAATGCTTACATTATTATACTACGTGTGTACATGACAGTAGAATGCTCCGGAGATTACCTTTCCCATATCACGGGTAACCAAATTCTTGGATGAAGTGTATGATTTAATGAAATATGAGTTGTTTGTTAGTTCATTATTCACGGTGTAAGATATAGATTAATTCATATTGTCTTATATATATATATCATATCGGAGTTACCTCATGTTCTATTTTTTTATCAGAAGAAGAATACGTCTTGTTATCTTTCTGTATTAGATATAAATTACATCGTGTTATCGTATACCAGAGACACTCAGAACTAGTTTTGTTAAGGAAACTGAAGGATTCTCACGTGGATGGCCTGTCGTAGCACTACGTGACGCGAGCACTGTCGTTGACAGGACGTGTCCCGTGTCGGTTAGTAGAGCATGCGGCTGATGTGACCGGTTTTCAGTAATTCTCGACGACGGCAGAGGCATAAACAATCAGCGGATGAATCTTCTTCATTGGCGCAAGAAATGAATATTCAAATTGTCTCGAGCAAGAGAATTACGAGCGATGCTATGCCGAAATTGACTGTACTAGAAAGATAGCGCGCAGTTGCCGCGCCTAATTACCTGATCCTATGCATTATATTAGCAAAAATACAATTGGATGATTCCCTTAAAAATGAAACTGTTTGAACGACATTGGTTCGTTGTTGATCACCTCAAGTCAGAACGAAGTACAGTAAGCAGCATTATACTTAAAAAAGAATAAAACAGAATGGTACAATGTTCCACATTAAGGATATGTGCAAAGATGTGGTGACAAGTGTCCGAACAAGTGATGGAGACACCGATAAATTTTCAATTAATATAAAACTGCACCAGAATCGGCTCTGAGGTCTTATCTTTTTTACTTTGATGATAGATGAGATCGCACGAGACTTTCATGGAGACATTATTTGGTGTATGCTATTTGCGGATATGTGGTGCTAGTGTATGAGAGTAGAATAGAGATGAACCAGAAGTTAGAATTATGGAGACATGCTTTGGAGTCCAAAGGGTTTTAGACTTAGTAGGTCTAAAACAGAGTAAATGAAGTGCGATTTCAGTGCTACCGCAGTCGAGGAGGAAATGTTAGACTTGATGGCCAAGTGGTACCAAGAAAGACACTTTCCGTTATTTGGGTTCAATGTTGCAAAAAGATAGAGATATTGATGAGGATGTAAGTCATAGAATTAAAGCCAAATGGTTGAAGTGGCGCTAAGCTTCTGGAGTCCTATGTGATAGTAGAGGGCCTCAAAAACTCAAGGGTAAATTCTGTAGGACTACAATTCGTCCTGTCATGCTATATGAAGCAGAGTGTTGACCTACGAAAAGGCGACATATCTAACAGCTACATGTAGCCGAAATGCGTATGTTGAGATGAATGTGTGACCACACGAGGAGAGATTGGGTCCAAAACGATGTCATACGAGAGAGATTAGGAGTGACACCAATTGAGGAGAAACTTGTGCAGCATCATTTGAGGTGGTTCGGACATATTCAACAAAGGTCATAGGAGGCACAGGTTCATAGCAGGATGATAAGTCGGCCAAACGGTGTGAAGAGAGGCAGAGGTAGACCAAACTTGACTTGGGAAGAGTCTGTGAAAAGATATCTGAAGGAGTGAGATATTGCCAAGGCGATAGCTTTAGATAGGAGTTCGTGGAAGCTAGCAATTCACGTGACTGAACTTTGATTGCCGGTTGTTGCTCTTTTTTTATTCGTCTCTCAAGGTTTTATCTCTAACCTACCTCAACTTGCTTGGAACTAAAGGCGCTGTTGTTGTTGTGGTGGTGGTGGTGGTACAATGTTCCACATATCTCTTTGAGGCTGAGCATACTCCTTTATTCATTTTAGATCCCTAATTTCAGATATACCATTTAGATACCACCAATCTTCTAGCTACAAGATATGTAGTTACCTCGACTTCCACCGATTTGTGTCAGCTTGTTAATAAGGTAGAGAAATATTGGCCACTTCTGGCTCACTGTCATCAGGCTACCTGCCATCAGTGCTAGAGTACCACATAACTCTTTCAATGCATCAGTAAGTACAATGGACTGAAACATTTTTTTAAAAGAAGTATATGTTAGCAACACTAACATAGAGAAACAAGGAATCATGGAAAAACAATGATAACAATTTCTTAAGATGGTTACCCATAAATTCCAGACAATAAAGCCAAGTGATAACCAGGAAATGGGAAAATTACGACATTGATTTATTTGGAACCATGTATTCAACACATGAAAACTATAACCTTAGAAGAAATTTGCAAAGAATAACCCTCGCATAGAAGCCTTAAATTTGAGTGGTGGTGGGAAAATCTTAACACAAGTTAAAAGAAAAAGTCATGACTCAAAACAGTCCACGGTTCTCTGATCCAAACCCCCAAGCATATGACCATACAGCAGCACATGCCCAACAACCATCAAATATGTTGCTCCCAAGGTGCTCCTTAAAGTTAGAATATTCATCAATATTCACATTGTTATAGATAGTTGCACATTGGTATGTTGAAGAATATAAGATAGCAACTATTAGTGAATGGAAACTCTTATTTGGTCGAACATGCAGTATTATTTTTCAATTTATTTATTAGTACTACATATAACATAATTGGTGTAGCAGTGTAGCAATTCAGTGATTAGCATGTTCTTAAATTATATATAAGCATATTGGTTGCCAACATGAAGCAGACCAAAATAGAATATTGAAGTGTGAGGGTGAGATTATAGCACCATTTTTCTCACTGAAAGTAAACTACATTTATGTACATGTACGTGAAATGTAATGCACTGAAAGGTGAATAAAAAGCTAAGTAAATATGATTCCTGGTGTCACCTTGAGATTTCGTCATGTCGCCCACACTTTGCTAGTTTGATAATTATATATTGCAATTAGGTTTGCTAATAATTATAGCCAGTGGAGTTGTGTGGATTTAGTTGTATGCAGTCTAATAAACCATGACACTTGCTCCCTCCGTTCTTAAATTGATGTCGCCGTTGACTTCTAAATTCAACTTTGACCATTCGTCTTATTCAAAAAAATTTGATAAATTTCATATATTTTGATATAATTTGATTTATCATTAGAGTTATTTGAATCAAAACTTAAAATTTTACATATTCAAGCAAAATTTTTGAATAAGACGAATGGTCAAAGTTGATTGTAAAAGTCAATAGCGACATCAATTTAAAAACGGAGGGAGTACTTTTTAGTTGATTTAGGCTGTGCTTGCACCTGACCATGTCACCATCCCTGCACCATTATAAAGTGCAATAGTTTGAAAATAAACAGAGATATTAAAAGCTGAAGTGCACATGGCAGTTTAATTGTAAAATATTAATTGATTGGTTACTCATCTTTCCCTGCATCATATCATCCAGTGCCATGGAGTTTTTTTTGTGGTGGATGGTAAGGGTATTGTAAAGGAGCACAACAGCAATGGTGGTCCCAGCAGGGTAGCCGGGTGCACCAGTGCACACCTAAAGTTTAGAAGAATCAAAGAGGATTATATATTCATATGGTATAAATTCCATATGATTAAATGTCCTGCTGTTGAAATGCAAACCCTGATTGAACTCTCTAGGTCCGCTACTGCACAACACGAGGAAGTGGCAGAAGATGAGAAAGTTGTATGTGTCCACCTCGTTAACATACATACCGTGCACCAGTTTGTTCATAATTTTCCTCCTTGCTTTTTCCCCCAAACACAAACTGCACAGTTTAGTAGGTTGTGGCTTTTCTTTCAATGTAGTGTGGCTTTGCTTCTCAGGTGTTTCACTGGATTTGATATGGGACATCTAAGACAGATTGCCAGATTTGCTTAAGTGAAGTGTAAGTGTGGAGCAAAACTAAGCAAATATCAATGGGGGATTATCAGCGCATACTCTTGGATATGGGGAGGCAGATGGTAGTAGCGGCATATCCCCTCGGAAGAAGTTATTTCAGTGAATCCGTGCATGCTGTCACCTTGTTATCCTGACCAAATTGCCAAACTAAAATCATAAAACAACACCCCTACCATAACATGCGCACACACAGGTGGATGGGAGATCTTCGTACCGGTCGACTGTGAGGTGGTGAGTAGTGACGGCACACCTCGACCGTGAGGCCGTTGTGCCTGCAGCACTTGCCGTCGTGGGGTTGCGAGGGTTGCGGCTTCAGTTTTGACTTCTGCTGCAACTCCGGCCATGGCTACGGTTGAGATTACGGCGGCGGCGAGGAAAACGGGAGCGGGACATGGAGAGCATCGTGGAGGAAAAAGGGGAAAGGCGGCGCGGGCCAGCTTGCGGCCGGGTCGCAGGAGGCGGGGGCTTCAGCGGCAGGCGAGAACGGCGGCGCTGGTGATGGAGAAATGGAGGACAGAGCAGAGGTGGGCGAACTGAAGTGAATTTTGGAAGACTCCAGAGTCACGAACTCCGTTTCAGATCGAACGGTGCAAATCGAGTCATTCTACCATCCAACGGCTTGAATGGATTTCACTGACGTGGAGCAATGTGGAAGCGAGAAACCGAGCGGTTTTAGATAGTAAAGATTAGGGATTCAGAAAGTGACTTGTTAGCTTGTTCTCCAAGCCAGTCCGTCCTCTGGAACTTTCTGTCTTGGAATGGAAGGGTGAAAATGGCGTAAATGTCAATCAACGTTGTGGTGCTCGTGCGTGTGCAAGATCGTCACCCACGGGCACCTGCTGCGGAACTCCGAGGGGGCTGATGTCGCCATAGGAGACCTCCCAATCGAAGAACCTGTATGGAGCTTCGGCATTTGCGGAGGTGACCAACGGTACTCCAACGCACGCAAGAAGAAGAACTAGAGCTTCGCTGTATGTTCCGGCCATTTCGGCGCTTCTGTCCTGTTTACGCGACTGCTTGGGATAAGAGAGAAGCTAGGCGGCGTGGTGCAGGCTGGCTTTTATAGGGGCGCAGTGTAGGAGTACTCGGAAGAGGAGGAATGGGTGTTGCTGGCCAACGGGCCGGGCTCAGCTCGGCACGGCCTGAGCCTGACCGGGCTCGTGTCCTTTCAAGGCAGCTCAGCACGGCCCATTAAATAATCGTGTCGTGCCGGCTCAAAGCCGAAAGAAAAATAAACTTATTTTTTTTAAAATTACTATAACTAGTTATACAATATTTAAAATAATAAATTTTAAACATAAATTGGTCAAATTACATTTATTTAACGTTACATTTTAAATAAAAGTTTCACGAACCTACCGGACCTTGCCGGGCCTAACGGGTTACACCGGCCTAGTGTCGTGCTTAATTGGGCTGCCCTAAACGGGCCATGCCCCTGCCGTGCCAACGGGCCTGCGTCTAGGCCCACATAGACGGTGTCGTGCTTCGAGTCGGCCCGGCCAGGCTGCACATCATGTCGGGCCAAAATGGCCGGGTCTCGTGCCGACCGATTTAGCTCGGCCCACTTGGCCAGATATAAGAACGGGATAGACAAGCCACGAGCGGCAGTTTCAGAGGTAGTTTTGACTTTCGAAGGGGAAGCCATTGGGTAAGCTTAAGCCTCTGTTTAGTAGAGTTTTGGCTTCTTAAAAAACGGCTTCTGTTTTTTTTGAAAAATAATGTTTTTTAGCTTTGGCTTCGGCTCTTTAAAAAACGTTTGGTGTACTGACTTTATCTGTAGGATCTCTTATTATATAAGCCTAAATAACATAAAAAATGTCACGTGGATAAAGGAGCCACGGAGAAGCTCTCTTTTCGTAGCTTTTGGCTTCACCCTTGGCTCCTTTCTAAAAAATAGAAAAAATAGCTTCTCCTAAAATCGTTTGACATAATTTTAGTTGAAGCGGATAGAAAATCGATGAAAAAGCCCAACCAAACAGGCCCTAAGGTCGTTTCTAGTTTATTCCTTTCCAATTTCTTTTGAAGTAATATACTGCCTAACCCTGTAACTTTTATTTAAATTACAAATATATGCATAAATAAATATGCCGTACAATGTATGAGATGAAATGCAAACTTAAACAAATTAATTTATAAAAAATATGTTTATCCTATAATAATTGTAAAATGTGATTAATTAAATAAAAGTTAATGATTTTAAGGCTCTGTTTGGTAGGGCTCTGGCTCCTAAAAATACAGTTCCGGTTCTGGCTTCTTTGAAAAAGAGATTTTTATGGCTCTAACTCCAGGTCTTTAGAAAATGTTTGGTAGATTGGCTTTTTCTGTAGGATCTTACGTGGACAAAAGAGCCACGAAGAAGCTATATTTTTGTGACTCTTAGCTTCACCCCTGACTCCTCCCTAAAAAATGATTTCTCCTAAAACTGTTTGCTAGTTTTAATATAATTTAAGTTGAAACCAATCGAGAAGCTGGTGAAAAAGCCCTACTAAAATGGCCCTAAATTAGAAAAACAAAGGGGTGATACAAGCAGCTGCTGACAGATGTGGTTCATCTCTGCAGCCACTGACAATTAGGCCCTGTTTGATAAGGCTCTGACTTCTTTAAAAACGGATCCGACTCTGGTTTCTTTGAAAAAGAGCCTTTTATGGCTTTGGATGTGGTTCTTTAAAAAATGTTTGATAAAATAGCTTTTTATGTGCGCTTTTCTTTTTTGTAGAGAGAGTTAACAAAGGAAAATGCTAAGTGGACGAATGAGCGATGGAGAAACCACATTTTTATGGCTACTGGCTTCACCTCTTTCTCCTTCCTAAAAAGAAGTGGTTCATTCTAAAACTGTTTGCTATAATTTGCATGGAAGCATCTCCCATCCAAAGGAAATGGGCCACAAGGGGACGGCTGCACTGTCCCAGCCCACATGGCCGAACATCCCCTGCAAATTTAACGACCAGATGACCCACGATGGACATAAGCTTGATAGATTTAATAACAACACGTGTTACTCCTCGACTCAGTATTGAGACCGCAAGTCGATCAAAAGGCACCACGAGGGCAAATAGACAATTAGATCTGAAAATAGGGGCACTGACGCTATTATCCCAACATTGTTTTTACTTACAGTAGCTCAGTTTTTATCAGAATATTTATGATATACAACCTCCAACGTAATTTATTGATGCTTCCGACAAAAAAATTGAACTAAAAAACAACTAATCGTTCATGTCCGAACGTCAATATTAAAAATAAGGAGAGAGTATATTTTTGTCGATGTTTCGTATCACTAGCACAGTAGATTTGTGTATCAGACCGCCGCAGAAGTGTAATACTATACATCCAGAGGTAGAATGTATTGGTCTTGAGGATTGATGGATCAGGTGTGTGCGCTACAATGGCGCTAGGGTTCCCGTTCGAATAAAAACCGTAGAGTTCTGAATGTGTATGCCTATCTTTTACTTTCTCATGTGTTTCGTGTGTCTAAGGGTTTTCAGCGAGACCTCACCTTCTACAGAGGTCGGGCCGGAGTTACAATGCTTAGCGCTTTCGTAACTAAGTGCCCCTGACAAATAGGACCGTGAGCCTCTTCGAACTGCTTCACCTGACATCTTCTGAGTGCTAGGTCATCATGTTGTTGTCTTCGTTTTCGTCCTTTGTCCAGCGCGGCCTGAACAAAATCAGCTTTCCCTTCACTATCCTAGACAACACTTGCTGCACAGTATCAGGAATCTCTTTTCTTGTCGGACATTGGTTGTTCCAAGGCGGTGCCCGATCTTGAGGTCGGAGACTCCACCTGACAGCTTCTGAGTGCTACGTCATCGTGTTGTTGTCTTCATTTTCATCCTTTGTCCAGCGCGCCCTGAACAAAATCAGCTTTCCCTTCACTGTCCAGTAGATAACACTTGCTGCACAGTATCAGGAATCTCTTTTCTTGTCAGACATTGGTTGTTCCAAGGCGGTGCCCAATCTTAAGGTCGGAGAAGTTAAGGCAGTTTCGACCCTCAGATAGTTGGATCAGATCGATCTTCGGGCGGGTCTGACCCTCAGATGGTCATCGTTAGGCCTTCTAACTGGACTAGGTATTTACAATCCCGATTATTTTATAAATTCTTATATCCCAACTGTCAATAGATTTTGTAAGCATAAGAATGTTATAACTATGTAATTATGTAACAATTTTACTGTATACTCAAAATCTACAATAAGATAAATAAAAGATAAAGTGTATAGCGAGTTAATTACACAAACTTGATATTTTGTTGAACTAAACCAATAAAATAAATTATATTGACCATAATTTTGTTTGTTAGCAACAATGTTAGGAATATAAAACCAATTAATCCATATTAGATTCATCATTTATCTCTTTTTCTTTTATAATTATATGAATTTTATGTGTGGATAATTTATGATTGATATTTATACGGGTATATGTTTCTAACATGAATACTTATCTTAAAAAAGTTTTATCAATAGACATCTTACTTAACATCAATAAAATATTATTCTAAAATGTGATAGAGTTAACTCTTTAAAGTAATATGGATATTTATAGAGATAGTGTATTATGTAAAAGATTTTTATATCTTTTAGTGTAGCTATATATATAATTTGACATGCACTTCTATTTATTTATTTTTAGTTTCTTATGATTTACAGACTATTTCTTATCTAACTAGTCATAAAGTTTCAAATTTACATTAATCTTACTAAAAACTGATTCAAAGAGATAATATATGGATCATGTTGAACAACTGTAAATTGATATTTGCTAAAGTTTTTAAATACATTAAAATAGATATATAATGGAATGTAACCTAGTAAAACAATATATATTCTGAATATATGTATAATAAAATGTTGTCTATTAAAATTATAATTATTTAAAAATAAATTATATTTGCAAATATCACGGTGGAGAATTCAAAACAGAAGGAAAAGGGGTTTTATAGGGGAGACCGTGGTGGATTCGGAAGAGGCGGTTTCGCGCCGGTTGTGGCTAGCTTTCGGTTTAGTTCGGTTCTGATGATGAGCGAGGAGCCAAGGTGGCAGCAGCGCGTCCTGTTATATTGCGCACAAGGTGCTTTTTGGCCATCGTCCAAGCACCCTCCGGCTCGGCGTGTTTTCATTGTTGGACTAAATTATCATTTGAGGCATAGTCCGAGCTATCCTTGTGTTTACCTTCATTCCCTCCCACATAGGCTCGAATAACCATGGCAACTAGGCTAAATTCATCACTAGGTCAAAGTCGACACCATGTTTAGATTTAGTAATTATTTTAATTTTAAAATTGATTTTTCTTTTAAATGATAACATTTTTTAAAAATTTGTAAATCGTCATATTTTGATAAGTAAAACAAAAAAAAGATCACATATGAGATATTTGTTTATTTTTTGAAATTTTTTTGAAGTTCCATCTTACAGAATCGAATGTTCCAGCGTAAGATTTAATTATTTCAGTGGTGAATATAAATTATTTCAACAATATAACAACCATGATTATTGTTTCATGGAACATTTTTATTTTACCGATTAATATGTATTACGACATGAAAACAGCATAGTAGATTAAAGAATAAATAAAA